>WNWK01031578.1:0-22604 GCA_009830355.1 Cherax destructor
TTGAAGAGACGTCCAGTGTCTCTGAGACTTCAGCATCCTGAAGAGACGTCCAGTGCTGAGACTTGCAGCATCTCTGAAGAGACGTCCAGTGTCTCTGAGATCTTGCAGTATCTCTTAAAGAGACGTCCAGTGTCTCTGAGACTTGCAGTATCTCTTAAAGAGACGTCCAGTGTCTCTGAGACTTGCAGTATCTCTTGAAGAGACGTCCAGTGTCTCTGAGACTTGCAGTATCTCCTAAAGAGACGTCCAGTGTCTCTGAGACTTGCAGTATCTCTTGAAGGTTGAACACGTTGTAATGAATTGTTGTTTATCAAAGGTGTTGAAGAGTTTATTACCACCGTGTCACCCAGACACCCTCATTACACTCAACCCTCAAGGAATGGTAAACTGATCCCTTTTAGGTGCTCTTGATCCCAGTAAGTGAACCTGCTCTCCTTTTCCTTGACTCAGATGTGATCACTTTCCATTCCCAAGGCGCTGTATGACCCATGTGGTTTTATCGCTTTCCCGTGATTATAATTTTTCTACAACAATCTCGTATGATTTCTTGGATGAAACTGTTTTATTACACAGACTTTGACTTTCCATTCGCGTTTAGCACTTTTTTTGGTGACTATTATATCAAAATAATAAAAACTGGAGCATGTCTAGCAGAAGCTGATGCTGCCTGACACAACTGGTCATTAGAATTAATAATGGTGTTTTGCAGGTTGCAGTATTTGGTAACTGGGTGAATTTCTACGTTTTCGTCTTTATTTCAGTTTGTATATAAATTTGAGTCCTTAAAATAAAAAAATAATATCAGTATTTTGTCTTTTATTGTATTTGACCAAAAAAAATAAAAAAAGTACCACGATGTCAATAAGACACATTATTATTATTATTATTATTATTATCAAATAGCGCTAAACCGACAAGGGTCATGAAGAATAAGACAACTCACAATTTTCACTACCAGCTGCGCAAATGCCTGTCTAGTTGCTTTTAACCTTGTAACCATATGTGAGGTTATTCTAATTACTATATCATTTAGAAATATCACGAAGAAAATCTATAATTTTTTATAAAATTCTTTCGGCAAGAAATTTACTGTAACATCCGTAGAAAAATACTTGCTTCTGGGACACTGCGACCATTGCAAAATGCAGCTTGGTCTCGTAACTATAGACAATATGGCGCTGTGTAAACAAGTGACTGTTGACGGAACCTTGAACTGAGATATGACTTAGTTACATATCAGCTGCGTGCCAGCAGTGAAGAGTATCATGTACCTCGAACACAAGCGGTGACCTTGAGCCACGGATACAAGCAGTGACCTTTAATTACGGACACAAGCGGTGGCCTTGAACCACCGACACAAGCGGTGACCTTGAACCTCCGACACAAGCGGCAACCTTGAACCACCGACACAAGTGGTGACCTTGAACGACCGACACAAGCGGTGACCTTGAACGACCGACACAAGCGGTGACCTTGAACTACCGACACAAGCGGTGACCTTGAACAACCGACACAAGCGGTGACCTTGAACAACCGACACAAGTGGTGACCTTGAACAACCGACACAAGCGGTGACCTTGAACCGACAAGCGGTGACCTTGAACAACCGACACAAGCGGTGACCTTGAACCGACACAAGCGGTGACCTTGAACCGACAAGCGGTGACCTTGAACCACCGACACAGCGGTGACCTTGAACCACCGACACAAGCGGTGACCTTGAACCGCCGACACAAGCGGTGACCTTGAACCGCCGACACAAGCGGTGACCTTGAACAACCGACACAAGCGGTGACCTTGAACCGACACAAGCGGTGACCTTGAACCGACAAGCGGTGACCTTGAACCACCGACACAAGCGGTGACCTTGAACCACCGACACAAGCGGTGACCTTGAACCGCCGACACAAGCGGTGACCTTGAACCGCCGACACAGCGGTGACCTTGAACCGCCGACCAGCGGTGACCTTGAACCGCCGACACAAGCGGTGACCTTGAACCGCCGACACAAGCGGTGACCTTGAACCGCCGACACAAGCGGTGACCTTGAACTGCCGACACAAGCGGTGACCTTGAACCGCCGACACAAGCGGTGACCTTGAACCGCCGACACAAGCGGTGACCTTGAACCTCCGACACAAGCGGTGACCTTGAACCACCGACACAAGCGGTGACCTTGAACCACCGACACAAGCGGTGACCTTGAACCACCGACACAAGCGGTGACCTTGAACCACCGACACAAGCGGTGACCTTGAACCACCGACACAAGCGGTGACCTTGAACCACCGACACAAGCGGTGACCTTGAACCACCGACACAAGCCGTGGTCATTGAGCCATGGACACAGGGTGTTACTTTGAGCCAAAGACAGCCTCTTTTAGCACTGACACATTATGCAGTATACAGATAATGTAGTTGACATGTAATAAAATATTATTAGACATGAAAGAGAGCCACAACATATTTTGAATATATGTTAAAAAAAAACTACGCAATATTAAGGCCAGGAAATGTCCAAGAAATCGGTTAGACTAAGTAAGCTTATTTAGGTATAATTACACATAAGTACAATTATCATACCTTGTAATACATGTAAATTACCCACCAGGGTATTCCAAAAAAGTGAGACAAGTGAACCATTTAATTCCTAACTTACAATTAAACAATTAGTCTCAGGAGTAAGACTTAGTAACAATTAGCAAAGCATTATCCGTTACCTATTGTCTTGCTACATATTAAGTATCTTACAACATTAGGTATCTAACGATAAATTATCTTACGACGCATAATTATACTACTGCTTAAACGAGATATGACTTACACAGATGACAGCAAAGAAATGAGCGAGATAATGAAGTCCCAATATGACTCTGCGTTTAGTGAGCCGTTAAACAGACTAAGGGATGACAATCTCAAAGAATTTTTCATAACCCAGACTCAAAATTTAGTTACTTCAAGAATTTCTGATATAATCCTAACACCACAGGACGTTGAAAAAGTAATAAATGACATGCCCATGCATTCTGCCCCATGTCCAGATTCGTGGATGTGTTCATCAAGAACTGCAAGAAACCCCTTTCATGTTTCTTTATTCTATGGAGAGTGTGCATAGACACAGGGGTTATCCCACAGTCACTAAAAACAACAGATATAACCCCACTCCACAAAGGTGGCAGCAAAGCAATTGCAAAGAATTACACATCAAAAAAATCTTTGGAAGGGTTCTAAGAAGCAAGATCGCCAACCACTTGGATATCCAACAATTGCACAACCCAGGGCAGCATGAGTTTAGAGCAGGTCCCTCCTGCCTCTCACAACTACTGAACCACTATAACATGGTCCTGGATGCACTGGAGGTCAAAGTTCGGTTGTAGTATACACAGACTTTGCGAAAGCCTTCAAAAAGTTCAATTAAGGTGTATTAGCACACAAAATGTGTGATAAAGGAGTAACAGGAAAAGTTGGTAGATGGATCTATAATTTCCTAATAAATAGAACACAAAAAGTAATAGTAAACAGAGTAAAGTCAGATGCGGCTACAGTGAATAGCTGTTCCAAAGGTACACTACTCGCTCCCATCCTGTTCCTCATCCTCATATCTGACAAAGATGTAAGCCACAGCATCCTGTTCCTCATCCTCATATCTGACAAAGATGTAAGCCACAGCATCCTGTTCCTCATCCTCATATCTGACAAAGATGTAAGCCACAGCATCCTGTCCTCCTTTGCTGACGATACCAGAATTTGCATTACAGTGTCATCCATTGAGGACACTGCAAGTCTCCAAGAGGACATTAACCTTGTCTTTAAATGGGCCTCGGAAAACAGTATGAAGTTCAATAAAGACAAATTTCAATTATTCCGCTATGGAAAACTTGTAGAAATAAAAAATGGATCGGAGTATAAAACAAATTCCAATCACACAATAGAGAGAAAAACTAATGTGTATTGCATGCGAATGATAATGTTAAGAGGAAATGTTTGAGAAATCCTTGAATCGTGGAAATATGCAATAAAATAACGCTTAGGATGATTTTTCAGTGATTCTCTTCAAATCACATGTTCTCTCTTATCTTAGCTTATCTCTCTCTAGGCTGGAGTATTCTTGTACACTAACGCCCCTTTCAAGAGAGGCGAAATTGCAGGCCTGGAAAATATACAGAGAACTTTCACTGCACGGATAAGTAAAATAAAGTACCTAAATGACTGTAAACAGTTGAAGTCCCTTGACCTTATACTCCTTGCAAGGCAGGCGATAAAGATCCATGATAATATACACTTGGAAAATCCTAAAGGAACTTAGTCCCAAATCTGTACACGGAAATCACTCCCTACGAAAAAAGGCTGTGCAACATCTTAGTAAGCTAAGACAGCACAATAAACATTAGGGGCCCATCATACATAAGGGATAGACCCATGGCTGTCTTCAAGCGGGAGATGGACAGGCATCTTAGGTCACTACCTGACCAGCTGGACTGTGGTTCGTACATCGGTTTGAGTGCGGCCAGCAACAGCAGTTTGGTTGATCAGGTCCTGATCCACCGCAAAGCCTGGTCATGGACCGGACCACTGGGGCGGTGACCCCCGAAACACCCTCCAGGTATACTCCAGGAACAGGTATATGTAATCTCTCCATACCTCACCTATGGTATCTGTGCATGGGGATCAACAGCAGTTGTTACTCGGTAACAATCAGCTCTCAGAATAATTAATCAATCAGGTTCCAGAAACACAGAAACCCGTTATTAAAAAGTTTAAATTTGCTTAGCATACAAAATATTCACACTTTCTACTGTGCACGCTGTGTCTACATTATTTTATAATTATAATCATGGGGGAGCGCTAAACCCGTAGGATTAGACAGTGCATGTAAGGGGATGAAAGGTATTCAGGCTTAATTCAGGGAACTGGAGCACAGATCAAATTCCCTAGATCAAGAGCCACTCACCAGCGTCAAGGAACCTCCCTCGAGGGGATGTGTACTCACCTAATTGTACTCACCTAATTGTGGTTGCAGGGGTCGAGACTTAGCTCATGGCCCTGCCTCTTCACTGACCGCTACTAGGTCCTCTCTCTCCCTGCTCCATGAGCTTTATCATACCTCGTCTTAAAGCTATGTATAGTTCCTGCCTCCACTACATCACTTGCTAGACTATTCCACTTCCTGACAACTCTATGACTGAAGAAATACTTCCTAACATCCCTTTGACTCGTCTGAGTCTTCAACTTTCAAATGTGACCCTTTGTTTTTGTGTCCTCTCTCTGGAACATCCTGTCTCTGTCCACCTTATCTATTCCCCTAACCTTCCTGTCCTCCAGTGTCGTCAGGCCAATTTCCCTTAACCTTTCTTCATAGGTCATTTTCCTTAGCTCTGGAACTAACTTTGTTGCAAACCTTTGCACTTTCTGTAATTTCTTAGACGTGTTTGACCAGGTGTGGGTTCCAAGCTGGTGCTGCATACTCCAATATGGGCCTGACGTACACAGTGTACAGTGCCTTGAACGATTCCTTACTAAGGTATCGGAACGCTATTCTCAGGTTTGCCAGGCACCCATATGCTGCACCAGTTATATGGTTGATGTGTGCTTCCGGAGACGTGCTCGGTTTTATTCTCACCCCAAGATCTTTCTCCTTGAGTGAGATTTGCAGTCTTTGGCCACCTAGCCTATACTCTGCGGTCTTCTTTGCCCTTCCCCAATCTTCATGACTTTGCATTTAGCGGGGTTAAACTCGAGAAGCCAGTTGC
Source organism: Cherax destructor (assembly GCA_009830355.1). Lineage (NCBI taxonomy): Eukaryota > Metazoa > Arthropoda > Malacostraca > Decapoda > Parastacidae > Cherax > Cherax destructor. Next base: position 5,751 of record WNWK01031578.1, read on the forward strand.
TGGACCATGTGTCCAGTCTCTCCAGGTCTCTTTGTAGTCCTGCCTGATCCTCATCTGATTTAATTCTCCTCATTAACTTCACATCTGCGAACAGGGACACTTCTGAGTCTGTGTGTGTATACTCACCTAATTGTGGTTGCAGGGGTCGAGACTCAGTTCCCGACCCCTGTGTGTGTGTATGTGTGTACTCACCAAATTGTGGTTGCAGGGGTCGAGACTCAGCTCCTGGCCCCGCAGACTGTGTGTGTGTGTGTGTAACCCAACAATTAATATTTGCACCAATAACTCATTACAGTTGTGACCGGGTGTGGACGTGTGAATTGTTCATTACTTTATAATTTGTTCATGATTGTAACCATGTATAAACGTAAGTAAATTTACTTACATGATTCATTACCTTTGTAACTTGTGAGTTCATTACCTTTGAAACTTGTGAGTTCATTACCTTTGTACCTTGTTCAACTATCAAAACTTTGGGGCCCAGTCCCTGGACCCATTATGTACCTCTGTAATCTTTTGACTACCACCCACAGGATGGGTATGAGGTGCATAATAAAGATATTAAACTAAGGGGACCCTATGTCTACAGGGCTCTCAACTCAAACATTAACCTAGAGCTTAAATACTATCTGGACAGCTGCAACAGAACACATGGACAAACTATAAGCAACAAGTATGTATCTCCGACATTACACATGTACGTCTAAACATGTTCCAAAACTCAGTTCACATTAAAGGCTCAAAATTTTGGAACTCACTGCCTGAAAATGCATATAGTTTCCCCATCTGAAACACCTTTACTAATGTTGTTAAGAAGCACTTATTAAATTTCACTTAAATGTATTAAATTCTATGCACATAAAGGGCCCCAGAATCTGGAATTCATTACCAGTAAATACTAAGATAACCTTGTCTGAAAATCAATTTAAGACTCTTCTCAAAGACCACCTACTCACCCTAAACTAAATACTCATACTGTAAACTACTTTCAAAAATGCTCAATATTATTTTCCTATAAGATAATTTCAATTTTTACTAATATGTTACTATTATGTTACCCCCTACTCACCCTAAACTAAATATTCATACTATAAATTACTTTAAAAAATGCTCAATGTTATTTTCCTTAAGATGATCTCAATTTTATATTACCATCCTCCTAAACACTTGTTACAATGTAATATCATCATATTGTAATTTTAACAGTATATCATCATCATATTGTAATTTGAAATCAAATATATAACTAGAATAAACTCAATCAATTTCTCTAATATTATGTACATAGTCTATAAGTCATCAGATTAAGCTGCCCCTAATGCCATGGCATGTCAGTGGCTCTCCTTTACTTCAGTTTATAATTGTAACTACCAATATCTATGTAAAATTGCAATGAAATAAAATTTACTTTACTACTTTACTTTACATATACACGTATGTGTATACGCACCCATCTGAGATTTTCTTCTATTTTCTTAATAGTTTCTTGTTCTTATTTATTTCCTTTCATCTCCATGGGAAAGTGGAATAAGAATCCTTCCTCCATCAGCCTTGAGTGTCATAAAGCCGACTAAGATGCCAGGAGCAAGGGATTAGTAACCCCATCTGTATAAATTACTAAAAATAAGAAAAAAAAATTAAGTTGGAATGTTTGAGTGTGCGTGGATGTAGTTCAGATGATAAGAGATGATTGTGAATGTTATGAATGAAAAGAAGCTGGATATCTTGGCTCTAAGTGAAACAAAGCTGAAGAAAATAGAAGTTTCAGTAGGAAGAAATAAATAGGATTAGGTCAGGAGTATCGGAGAGAGTTAGAGCTAATGAAGGAGTAACAATACTGTTGAAGGATCAGTTTTGGCAGGAAAAGAAATATAAATGTATAAATTCAAGGACAATGTGGATTAAAATAAAGGTAGGATGCAAAAAGTGGATTATACTAAATATTTATGCACCTGGAGAAGAGAGGAGTGTACAGGAGAAAGATTTTGGTAGAAGTTGAGTGTTAAGAACAATTGAACCAAGTGAGAGTAAATGTGATGGGGCACCTAAATGCTAAAGTGGTAGCAACTGTTGTAGAGGGCATAGTAAATAAGTTTGGGGTGCCAGGGGTTAAATGATAATGGGAGCCTTTGATTGAACTTTGCATAGAAAGAGGTTTGGTAAGAGGATAAATAAGTATACAAGATATGATATATGGCCTAAAGACAATGGTTAGTTAGATTATGTATCGGTGTATAAAAGGTTGATTGGTAGACTTCTGGATGTATATGTTTACATATAGAAGGGCAACAGATATGTCAGATTATTTAGTTGTAGCTACAGTAAGAGGTACATGGGGTAGAAGGAAAATGGCATCAGTGAATAAGAGATGTGAAAGTGTATAAATTAGAGGTAGTTACGGTAAGATACAAACAACTATTTGGAGAAAGATTGGCTAGTGAGGATATAGGTAATGAAACTGAAGAGGTATAGGGTATATTTAAGAATGCGGTGTGAGAATGTGCAGCAGAAGTTTGTGGATATTAGAGGGTGGGTATGGGAGGGAAGGGAAGCAATTGGTGGAATGATGAGGTGAAGGGAGTGGTAAGGAAGAAAAAGTTAGCATATAAGAGGTTTTCACAAAGCATAAGTGTTATAAAGAGGGTGGAGTATAAGGCGAGTAAAAAAGAGGTTAAGAGTGGTGAGGGAGTATAAAAGGAGTGCAAATGAGAGAGTGGATGAGATTCGGTCAACAAATTTTGCTGAGAATAAGAAAAAGTTTTGGAGTGAGATTAACAAATTGAGAAAGCCTAGGAAACGAATGGATTTGACAGTTAACAATATCTCAACAACAATAAATCATCTCAGACCATTAATAACACAACAAAAGGCTGCAGTCAGAATGATAACAAATTCCCACTCCAGACAACATACTCCACCAATATTCAAAAGTCTAAACTTACTCACCATACAAGACATCCATACATTTTACAGTGCCTATTACATACATAGAACACTAAACACAAATATTAACCCACCACTCAAAATTCTCCTTACCAACCTTAACAGGACACATGAACATAACACAAGGCACAGATCACTCTTTGATGTTCCCCGCGTCCACCTCACACTATGCAAAAATGCAATGCACATTAAAGGCCCAAAAATTTGGAATTCATTACCTATGATTACCAAAGAAACCCTGTCTGTACATCAATTCAAAACTCTGCTAAAAAACCACCTACTCACCCAAAACTAAATACACAATACTTAACATTACCTACAAAGTTAATAAATCATATTCCACTGCCTCAAAATAACATTATTCACTGTGTTACTCCCCTATCCTCAAAACCCCTTACATAATTGCTCACAGAACAATAATTTCTCAAACATAATCTAGTGCAAATGTTGAAACTTATACAGTGGAACCCGGTTTACGATGTTATCACCTTACGTTATTTTCGGTAACCGATATTTATAACGTAAGAAATTTGTTTGTGGTTTACGATGTTTGCTTCGTTTACCGACATTCGTACGGACCTGTCCGCTGGCGCCCAGCTGAGCGCGCACTCCAGGGAGCGTCAGTGCTTGTTTACAAGCGAGAGCGACCACCCACCCACACCCACGCATTCATACCAGTATATTGTCATTATTCCACTGCTGTTTACAAAGTCACTAACAAAAGGAAGAGAAGGAAGGAGTATATATAGAGGCCAGCAGATGGGGCGGGGACAAGAAAGTGGTGGAGGAGTAATAGAGGTAGTGACATCAGTCATATACTAGGAAAGAGGAGCACTGCAAGGGAGCTAGCTGCCCACCTAGGGTAGAGGCAAGAACATAGAGGGGGTAAAAAATAATAAAGGACAAATACAAGGCAAAAGAAAGAAAACCCAGAGGAGAAAGAAGAAAGAGGGAGAAGGGGAAAAGAATCAGGTTAAGTCACAGGTGTTCTGAAGTTTGGAGCATTTAACAATGTAGTGGGAAAGGAAAGCATCAACAGAGACAAAGCCAGGACTAAGATTCATACAAGGAAAGTTGTGTATAAGGGAGGATTCAACCAGACGGCGACTGTGAAAGTTGGATGTAGGGTAGACAGTTTTAGCAGAAGACCAATCAATAGGATGACTGTGATCTCTGACATGACAGAAAAGAGCATTGTTGGTGTCGGCAAGCCTAACACTATTTTTGTGCTCCCTAAGTCTGTCAGAAAGAGATCGACCAGTTTCTCTAAAGTACTGAAGAGGATAGGAGGAACAAGAAATAGAGTAGACACCAGGAGCATCTATAGAGGGAGGAAAGGTATGAACTAGATTAGTGCGAAGAGTGTTAGTCTGGCGAAAAGAAAGTTTGATGTTTAACCCTTTCGGGGTCGGTGCCGTACTAGTACGTTTTACGAGCAGGGGTTGGTGTCGTACTAGTACAGTGGTACTCGACTTACGATGATATCATCTTACGTTATATTCGATATCCGATACTTATAACGTAAGAAATTTGAATGCGACATCCGTTGATTGATTCGTCTTACGACTTTCGTACCGGACCTGTCCGCTTGGCGCCCAGCTGAGCGCGCACTCCAGGAGCGTCAGTGCTATTGTTTACAAGCGAGAGCGACCACCCACCCACACCCACGCATTCATACCAGTATATTGTCATTATTCCACTGTTTTTAGTGCTTGCAACTGCTAAATAAGCTACCATGGGTCCAAGGAAAGATCCTAGTGCTAAGCCTGTGGCAAAGAGGAACAGAAATATATGTACGATAGAAGTGAAGAAGGAGATAATAGAAAAATATGAAAGTGGAGTGCGTATCAGTGAGCTGGCCAGGCTGTATGGTAAACCCTATTCTACCATCGCTACCATTGTGGATAAGAAATATTCAAGTAAAATCAAGGAAGCTGTTGTTGCAAAGGTGCATCTGTGATCACAAAACACAGACCACAAGTGCTGGAAAATGTGGAAAGGTTGTTGTTGGTGTGGATCAACGAGAAACAGTTAGCAGGAGATACTGTTTCGGAGGGAATAATATGTGAAAAAGCAAGGCAGTTGCATGATGATCTCCTTAAGAAAATGCCTGCAACGAGTGAAGTGAGCGATTTAAAGCCAGCAGAGGCTGGTTTCAAAATTTAAGAAGCGTACTGGCATACATAGTGTTGTGAGGCATGGTGAGGGAGCCAGTTGTGACAAAAGTGCGGCTGAAAAATATGTGCCTGAATTCCAGGAGTACCTAGAGGCTGAACAATTCCTCCCCAACAAGTGTTTAATTGTGATGAAACAGGCCTGTTTTGGAAGAAAATGCCCAACAGGACCTACATTACTCAGGAGGAAAAGGCACAGCCAGGACATAAGCTCATGAAAGACAGGCTAACTTTGATGCTTTGTGCCAATGCCAGTGGTGATTGCAAAGTGAAGCCTTTACTAGTGTATCTTTTGAAAATCCCCGAGTGTTTGGCAGATGCGGTGTCAGCAAGTCTAACTTGTGTGTGATGTGGAAGTCTAACAAAAGGCTTGGGTCACAAAGGACATTTTCTTAGATTGGTTCAATGAAGTGTTTGGCCCCAGTGTGAAGAAATATCTCGAGGAAAATAATTTGCCACTTAAGTGCCTCCTGATAATGGACAATGCTCCTTGTCATCCTCCAAACTTGGTAGAGAAAATTGTGGAGGAGTTTAAATTCATCAAAGTGAAGTTCTTGCCCCTAATACCACTCCTCTCCTCCAGCCCATGGACCAGCAGGTCATTTCCAACTTTAAAAACTCTATACCAAAGCAATGTTTCAAAAGTGCTTTGATGTGACCACAGACATGAACATAACCCTAAGAGAATTTTGGAAAACATTTCCATATGCTGCATTGTGTACACCTTATAGGTAAGGCTTGGGAGGGAGTGACTACCAGGACTTTGAACTCTGCCTGGAGAAAATTGTGGCCAGACTGTGTCCTAGAGAGGGATTTTGAAGGTTTTGGGGCTGAGCCTCAGAACCCTGAGCCTGAGCCTGAGCCTGTTGTGGAAGAAATTGTGGAATTGGGCAAGTCCTTGGGGTTAGAGGTGAGTGGTGAGGATGTGGAACAGTTGGTGGAGGAGCACAAGGAAGAGCTAACCACTGAAGATCTGCAAGAGCTTCAACAGCAACTGGAACAAGAGACCAGTGGTCAGGACAATGGTTCAGAGGAGGAGGAGGAGGTGGAACAAAAATGGAAGAATGTGCCCTCTTCAAGGATTAGGGAGATCTGTGCCAAATGGAGTGATGTGCAAGCATTTATGGATGAATATCACCCTAACCATGCTGTTGCAGGCCGTGCTGGCAACCTGTACAATGACACAGTGGTGTGTCATTTCAGGGATGTGTTAAAGAATCGCCAGACACAGAGCTCCCTGGACAAATTTGTTGTTAGAAAGAGGTCTAGTGACTCTCAAGCTGGTCCTAGTGGCATTCAAAGAAAAGGAAGTAACCCCAGAAAAGGACTTGGTACCTGCAGTGTTAATGGAAGGATTCCCTTCCAAACACTAGCATACTACTCCACCTTCTCCTCCTCCTCCCTCCCACACATCAACAACTCTTCAATAAATGTAAGTGACATGTTATTGTACAATATTTGCATGTGTATTTATGTATTCTTTATTCAATTATTTATTATTTAATGTCCAAAAGTTCTAAAAATATTTTATTTAACTACTTTTGGAAGTGTTGGACGGATTAAATTTATTTCCATTATTTCTTATGGGGAAAATTGATTCGTGTTACGATTGTTTCGTCTTAAGATATGCCCTCTGACGGATTAATATCGTAAGTCGAGGTACCACTGTACGCCTAAATTTTAGCGGCCTCAATTTAAGTGGGAAACGGCTGGTAGCCCTACATATGAAAGAATGGGTCTATGTGGTCAGTGTGCGCAGTATAAAAAATCCTGCACCACGTACTGCATAATGAGAGGAAAAACTGACCGTTTTTGGTTTAAAACAGCGACTTTGCAGTCTATTTTCGTATGGTATTTATTGATGTATTCTCGTTTTCTTGATCATTTGATAGAATGGAAGATATATCACAGAAATATAGATGATTTTGATTGGTTTGACAATGACAAGTACCTTGGAATTGAGCTCAAAGTAGCAAAAATGTTCGATTTTGATGATGTTCAAGAGTAAACAAATCCCACCATGCGTCCAATACACATCAACTAGCGAGTCTAATATTCATGCACAAGTGCTCTGATATTATTTATACAATTTTTACAATGATGCAGTTGTATACATAACAGTAAATCTTCTATTTTTTGTGAGAATAAAAATTCAAAATGAAAAGCAAAAGCAATGTAAGAGGGGCCTGGAGACGTGACTAATGAACAGAGAAGATGTTATTTTAGTGCCAGGAATGTCTGCCTTGTTTATTCTGAACCCTATTTTGAAATTGGCATCGTTTGAAGTTTGTGTGAAATTGGCCAAATTGCCATTTTCTGACCACTATTTTGGATAGTTGAAATTGATAAATAGGCGGTTTCTTTTACTCAATCGATAGAAGAAATGGAGTTCTAGCGAAATAGCTATTGTAATTTGAGTAGACTGAGACATTGGAATTTGCCGAAGATAGGGCTCAAAGTGGGCGAAATCGCCGATGCGTAAATGGCATTGATACCACTAACTTCGAGAAAGCATATTCGGTTAGTTTTCGATCAAATTTCATAATTGTTGTGGCGTTAGGATCAGAATAAGATTCTCTATCATTTCATAAGAAAAAAAAAAATTTCCAAAAAATTTCGACCCCAGGAACAGGTTTCCGAGAAGGCCTGTCGACTCCCAAAGGGTTAAGGAACAGAGAGAGTTATTGAGATAAGAGAGACCAGAAATGTAGGGAAGGCAGAGGATAGGAGAGTTCCCAGGAGTAGAGTTTGGAGAGAAGAAAGTCCTCCGTTTAGCATGTGAGAAGGCAGAATCTATTAAATGGGAAGGGTAGCCAAGACGGGAAAATGAATTGTGAAGAGTGGAAATTTCTACTTCAAGGAACTGAGAATCACAAATGCGGAGAGCACGGAAAAAGAGGGAGATAAGAACACTTTTCTTGACAGAGGAAGCAGGATAAGAAAAGTAGTGAATATACATGCCACTGTGCATAGGCTTGAGGTACACGGAAAAGCCAAAATCTGTAACTGAGTGGTGGACATGAACATCAGGGAAAGGAAGCAAGGAATTAGATTCCCATTCAGCTTTAAACTTAATGGAAGGGGCAAGATTATTAAGAGCATCAAGAAATGGTTGGAAGAGACTAGAGTTATGAGACCAAAGAGCAAAGATGTCATCTACATAGCGGAGCCAGAGTGAAGGGCGCTCATCAGTAGTAGGAAGAAGAACAGTCTCGAAGTATTCCATGTAAAGATTAACAAGAACAGGAGATAGAGGAGAGCCCATAGCGACACTGAAGGTTTGAGAATAATATTTACCTTGGAAGGAAAAGGAATTAGTCCACACAAAGTCAGATAAGATCAAGAAAGACATCAGTGGGTATAGGGAGATGAAGTAACCCTTCATTGGCTTTCTCTGAGAAAATTAAGGACATCATCAAGAGGGACATTAGTGAAGAGGGACTCAATGTCAAGACTAAGCATCTTACAGGTCGGGAGAGGGCGAACCCGTTAGATGAAGTCTTGAGAGTGACGAAGGTGGGCAGGAGAAAAAGTACCAAGAAAGGGAGTGAGGGTTTTGGCCAGCCAAGAAGCAAGAGAATAAGAGACAGAACCTCTAGAAGATATGATGGGACGTAGAGGAATATCAGGTTTGTGAGTTTTGGGAAGGCCATAGAAATAGGACAGAGGGACAGATGACACGAAAACGTTGGGTTTTCTTTCTTTTGCCTTGTATTTGTCCTTTATTATTTTTACCCTCTGTGTTTTTCCCTACCCTAGGTGGGCCACTAGCTCCCTTGCAGTGCTCCTCTTTCCTAGTAAGTGGTACCTCGAGTTACGATATTTTTTCGTTCGAGAATGCTGTTCAAGTGCCATTACTAAACGAATTTATCCCTATAAGGAATAATGTAAAATAGACTAGTCCTTTTACACCCCAAAAATATACTTACAAAAGCATTTAAAAAAATAAACTTGCATAAAAGGGCGATTTTGGGGACCATCGTAACTTGAGGTACCACTGTATATGACTGACGCCACTACCACTACTACTACCTCTATTACTCCTCCACCACTTTCTTGTTCCCACCCCTCTGTCTGCTGGCCTCTATATATACTCCTTCCTTCTCTTCCTTTTGTTAGTGTGACTTTGTAAATGGTCCAAGTAGGACCGAAACGTCGTCGTAAGCTCCTCTCTTCTATGTGCGGGTTATTTGTGTATTGAATAGAAGATTTACTCTATTTCTCAGATGATAATAAAATATAACCAGGAAAGATTTGTCGTGGTTTATGGCATCCCAATAGTTGAATCAGACCTATTAAAAACCCATGAAACAGACTGGGGTTGTAGGAGGACCTTATCTGTCCTCTGGAATATTGGCAAAATTTGAATATTTCCACTATTTGAACTCCATTTAAAGCTACTTCCAGTCTAGAAACCAGTGGAAATCATCTCAATTTCAGTAATATGTGTTCTGTCAAATGATACCAAGAAACAGCCACTGAAACCATAAAACCCATCCAAGAAAACACCTCAGATTTGCTATTTAAAACTATATACGTTCTCAAAATTTTGCTTTTCCCATCGTGCACCACATGGGGCAGGATTTGTTTTATTTGGTGCACACTTGCTGCACAAACCCATTCTCTCATATTTAGGTTAAAATTTACCATTCACAGCTTATCTGAGTGAGCTGAGCTTATGACGTAGAACTACAGAAAGGACCTTGGACTCTGTGATGTAGTTCTGTGTGACAGACAGTGAAAGGGTTAACCCTTTGAGGGTCGGTCCCGTACTAGTACGTCAGTGCAGCCAGGGTCGGTCACGTACTTGTACGCCTAAATTCTAGTGCCTTCAAATCTGGTGGAAGAAAGCTGACAGGCCTACATATGAAAGAATGGGTCTGTGTGGTCAGTGTGCGCAGTATAAAAATCCTGAAGCACGCAGTGCATAATGAGAAAAAACTCCTACCGTTTTTTTGGTTTAAAACAGCAACTTTCGGGTGTATTTTCGTATGGTATTTGTGGTTGTATGCTGGTTTTCTTGGTCTTATTCGATAGAATGGAAGATATATTACAGAAATAGTGATGATTTTGATTGGGTTTACGATGACATGTACCATAAAACTGAGCGCAAAGTAGTGAAAATGTTTGATTTTGTTGACGTTCAAGAGTAAACAAATCACGCCATGCGTCCAATACACATCAACTGGCATGTCTTATATTCTTGCACAAGTGCACTAATATTATTTATACCGTTTCTACAATGATGCAGTTGTATACATAACAGTAAATCTTCTATTTTTGTGAGAATAAAAATTCAAAATGGAAAGCAAAAGTAATGTAAGAGGGGCCTGGAGACATGACTAATGAACAGATAAAATGTTATTTGAGTGCCAGGAATGTCTTTCTGTTTATTCTGGACCCTATTTTGAAATTGGCATCTTTTGAAATTTGTATGAAATTGGCCAAATTGCCAATTTCTGACCACCTATTGGGTAGTTGAAATCGGTAAATTGGTGATTTCTTATACTCAATTGATAGAACAAATGGAACTCTAGCGAAATAGCTATAATTTTAGTAGACTGAAACTTTGGAATATGCCGAAAATAGGGTTCAAAGTGGGCGAAATCGCTGATGCGTAAATGTCATCAATACCACTAACTCTGCAGAGCATAACTCCATCAGTTTTCCATCAAATTTCATAATTTTGGTGGCGCTATGATCGGAAAAAGATTCTCTATCATTTCACAAGAAAAATAATTTTTTTTCTCTGAAAAATTTTCACCCTGAGAACAAGTTTTGGAGAGGGCCTCTCGACCCTCAAGGGTTAAATAATGTAAGATATGGATACTTTAACATATAGATTAGTGATGCAGTGTATGTAACAAAGTATGTATAGATTAGTAAAAATAATTGCTAATTCATTCATCATAGAGGAGAAAATAATTATATATTGTATTATTGTCAAATAAAGTTTAATTTTTAGTTTTTTAAAATATTTGTTAATTGTAGGTAACATTGTAGATAAAAATGAACCCAATGCTTTATAAAATATTTGAGTATAGTATTTTATGTTCTTCATATAAATATAAATTCTTCTTTCTTTCAACACACTGGCCGCATCCCCCGAGGTGGGGTGGCCCAAAAGGAAAAACAAAAGTTTCTCCTTTTAAAGGAGATTACTAGGGATTACTAGCACCGTGCTCCTGGCATTTTGGTCGCTTCTTATGACACCCAAGGCTTATGGAAGAAGAATTCTGTTCCATTTCCCCATGGAGAATAAATAAAATATATACAGTGATGCCTCTCATATCCGAACTATATGGGAGTACTAAAAGTATTAGTCAGAGGGCTGAAGAGGGGTTGTTGAGGTGGTTTGGTCATTTAGAGAGAATGGATCAAAGTAGAATGACTTAGAGAGCGTATAAATCTGTAGGGGAAGGAAGGGGGGTAGGGGTTGTCCTCGAAAAGGTTGGAGGGAGGGGGTAAAGAAGGTTTTGTGAGCGAGCGGCTTGGACTTCCAGCAAGCATGTGTGAGCGTGTTTGATAGGAGTGAATGGAGACGAATGGTTTTTGGGACCTGACGAGCTGTTGGAGTGTGAGCAGGGTAATATTTTGTGAAGGGATTCAGGGAAATCGGTTAGCCGGACTTGAGTCCGGAAATGGGAAGTACAATGCCTGCACTTTAAAGGAGGGGTTTGGGATATTGGCAGTTTGGAGGGACTTCTAAACTGTCGTATCTGAGCGTGAGGTGAAAGTGTTGAATGATTAAAGTAGGTATTTTCTTTTTTGGGATTTTCTTTTTTTTGGGTCACCCTGCCTCGGTGGGAGACGACCGATGTGTTGAAAAAAAAAAATATACATACAGTGGAACTTTGGCTTACAAGTACCCCACCATACAAGTTTTTCAAGATACAAGCAGTGGCTCTGTCGATTTTTTGTTTCTGGATACGAGCAAAAATTCAGGATGGGAGCTTCCCCCCTCAAACAACTTTTTTTTAGACCTCCAGATCTTACAAAAATAAAAGTGAATATATAATTGTAGTTCATTGTCGTAATGTATTATGTTGTTTTTACTGCTTAAGACTATAACTGCAACAGAAATAATAGTATTTCTTACCTTAAATTGTGGGTGCTGGTGTTTGTGGATGTTTGTGAAGAGAGAGTGGAGAGTTATGCTGTGGCCCTAAATGGGCTGAGGTGGATGGTAGAGGTTCTGGTACAGAAGTCGATGGTTGTACTGGAGTGTGCATAAATTCTGTAATGGATTTCTGTTCTATTTTACCCTGCAGTACATTATACAACTGACGGTAAGGCATCAGCTTCTCTAGACACCATTTCAGGGTCCTCTTCAGTGAAAATGTCTAACTTTAAGTCATTCAGTCAAGTCAGTAAGTCAGTTGAGTTAGTAAGTCAGTCAAGTCAGTAAGTCATTCAGTAAGTCAATCAGTCAGTCAGTCACACAAACTCATATTTACCTCATTTTATGTGCACAAAATGACACTTCATTACGGCCACAGGTTATCTCTTGTCTAATATCTCTGTTTTCTTCGTTAATTCTAAGACTTAAATGCTTATACCTTTTCTTGCCACTTTCAGCAACACTGGTATGCCTACTGGGTGTCATGATTGCTTGGCAGATACAAGATACAGTGGACCCTCGCTATTCGAACATAATTCGTTCCAGGAGCTTGTTCTTAACACAAAATGTTCGAAAGTCGATTTAATATTTCCCATAAGAAATAATGGAAATACTATTAATCCGTTGCAGAAACCCAAAAATATTAAAAAAATAATATATTTTAATTAAATTAATTATATTTCTACATACACAAAAGAATTACATACTACTAAAAGTATTAGTAAATAAATGCATGTATTTTTACTTACCTTTATTGAAGAGTGTTGATGGCATGTGGAAGATAGGGAGGAGGAGTGAGGGAGGGAGGGGTTAGTGTTTGGAAGGGGAATCCCCCTCCAAAAGGACTTCAGGTATCAAAGCCCTATCTGGGGTTTCTTCTCTTTTTGGTCTTTTAATCCCACTAGGACCAAAATAACTGTCCACAGTCCTATGTTTCTGGTGCCTCTTTAACATTTGCCTGAAGTAGGACATTGTTTGGTCACTGAACATGCAGCTGTTATGGCTTGTTTGAGCTTGTTCAGGGTGGTATTTTTTAACAAATGCCTGGACCCTATTCCACATTGCACAAATCTCCTTAATCTCTGAAGAAGGCACCTCCTTAACTCTCACTTCCTCCTCCTCCTCCTGTGAATCAATAGCCTCAAATCTGGTCTTATGCTCTTCCAGTTCCAGCTGTTGCAGCTCTTCAGTTGTTAGCTCCACCCTGTGGTTCTCCACCAACTCTTCCACATCCTCGCCACTCACCTCCAAACCCAGGGACTTGCTCAATGCCACAATACCTTCCACAACGGGCTCAGGGTCAGCCTCGAACCCTTCAAAATCCCTCTGTTGGACACAACCTGGCCACAATTGTTTCCAAGCAGAGTTCAAAGTCCTGGAAGTCACTTCCTCCCAAGCCTTACCTATAAGGCCTATGCAGTTGTAGATATTTAAGTGATTCTTCCAGAACTCTCTAAGGGTCAATTGAGTGTCCGAGGTCACTTCAAAACACTTTTCAAACAATGCTTTTGTGTAGAGTTTTTTGAAGTTACAGATGACCTACTGGTCCATGGGCTGGAGGAGAGGAGTGGTGTTAGGAGGCAAGGACTTCACTTTTATAAATCTGAAGTCTTCACACAGTAGGTCTTCCATATTTTGAGGATGTGAAGGAGCATTGTCCAGTAACAGGAGGCACTTGGGGTCCAAACCCTTTTCCTGTAGGTATTTTCTCACACTGGGGCCAAACACTTCATGGATCCACTCACTGAAAAGTTGCTTTGTGACCCATGCATTCTGACTAGCTCTCCACAAGACACACAATCTACTCTTCACAACATTGTGTTTCTTGAACACTCTGGGATTTTCTGAGTGATACCCCAGTAAAGGCTTCAATTTAAAATCCCCAGTAGCATTACTACACAACATGAGAGTTAGCCTGTCTTTCATAGGCTTGTGTCCTGGCAGTGCCTTTTCCTCCTGAGTAATGTAGGTCCTGTTGGGCATTTTCTTCCAAAACAGGCCTGTTTCGTCACAATTGAACACTTGTTCAGGTTTCAATTTTTCAGTCTTTATGTAGTCCTGAAACTCGTTTATGAATTTTTCAGCTGCACGTTTGTCTGAACTGGCAGCCTCACCATGCCTTACTACATTATGTATGCCACTACGATTTTTAAATCTCTCAAACCAGCCTTTGCTGGCTTTAAATTCACTACCACTACAATCAACACTGGTTGCAGGCATTTTCTTTGCAAGATCGGCATGCAATTTCCTTGCCTTTTCACAAATGATTGACTCCGACACACTATCACCCGCCAACTCTTTATCCTTGATTCACACCAGCAACAACTTCTCAATTTCTTCTATTATTTGTGGTCTATTTTTGGCTAGCATATTAACACCTTTTGCAACATCAGCTTCCTTGATGTGTTCCTGCTTAAGCAGGATAGAAGCGGTAGTTGACCTGTTTTTGCCATATATCCTGGCAAGCTCAGACATTCGCACACCACTCGTATTTTTTTATTATTTCCTTCTTCATGTCTACAGTGTTTCTCACTTTCTTCATCCCAGGGGTACCACTAGGAACTTTCTTGGGACCCATGGTAGCTTATTTCACAGTCGCACTTAATGAACAAACAATTATAATTAAGTGTGAAATGTCTGGATAAGCGTGCAGGGTATTGTTCTCTTAAGTGTAAACAACGTGGGACTGGCTCTCCATGCCTGCGCGCTGTTGCAACCAAGCGCGCCTAAGCGGACAGTTCACGGACGCACTTGTTCGAATCGCGATATTTTGTTCGCATGTCGATATCGATTTTCTTGTTCTGTTTACGATATGTTCTATTGCCGAGCCGTTCGAATAGCGAGGGTCCACTGTATGGTAATTAACCCTTTGGGGGTCGACAGGCCTTCTCAGAAACCTGTTCCTGGGGTCAAAATTTTTTTGAAAAAAAAAAAAAATCTTATGGAATGATAGAGAATATTTTTCCGATCATAACGCCACCAAAAGTATGAAATTTGATCGAAAACTAACGGAATTATGCTTTCGCGAAGTTAGCGATATTGATGACATTTACGCATCAGGGATTTCCCCCACTTTGAGCCCTATTTTCGGCAAATTCCAATGTTTCAGTCTACTAAAATTATAGCTATTTCGCTAGAACTCCATTTCTTCTATCAATTGAGTACAAGAAACTGCCTATATACCAATTTCAACTACCCAAAATAGTGGTCAGAAAATGGCAATTTGGCTAATTTCACACAAATTTCAAATGATGCCAATTTCAAAATAGGGTCCAGAATAAACAAGGCAGACATTCCTGCCACTAAAATAACATCTCTCTTCATTAGTCACGTCTCCAGGCCCCTCTTACATTACAAACAAACAAACAAACAAACAAATTTTATTTCATTGCAGATTGCATGGGTATCGGTAGTTACAATGTAAATTGAGTGCAAGGAGAGCCACTGACATGCCATGGCATTAGGGGCAGCTTATTCTAGTCCTTAAAAACTATGTACTTAATATTAGAGAAATTTATTGAGTTTATTCTATTTAAAAATTATTTTCAAAATTACAATATGATGAAATTTTACTGTTTAAATTATTATATAATGATATTAGATATTAGATTGTTACAGGTGTTAAGATTCTTGAATGATAATATGGAATTGAGATTATCTTAAGGAAAATAACATTGAGCATTTTTGACATTAACTTATAATATGAGTAGGGGGTAACATAATAGTAACATATTATTAAAAATTGAGATTATCGTATAGGAAAGTAACAATGAGCATTTTTCAAAGTATAGTTTATAGTATGATCATTTAGTTTTGGGTGAGTAGGTGGTTTTTGAGTTGAGTCTTAAATTGATTTTCAGACAAGATTATCTTAATATTTACTGGTAATGAATTCCAGATTCTGGGGCCCTTTATGTGCATAGAATTTTTACATAGGTTGATATGAACACGGGGTATATCAAAAAGTGATCTGTGTCTTGTGTTGTGGTCATGGGTCCTATTAAAGTTGGTGAGGAGAGTTTTGAGCAGAGGGTTTATATTAGAATGTAAAGTTTTATATATGTAGTAGGCACAAGAGTAAGTATGAATGTTCTTTACGGTGAGTAGTTTGAGACTTTTGAATATTGGTGGAGTATGCTGTCTAGAGTGGGAATTTGTTATCATTCTGACTGCGGCCTTTTGTTGTGTTATGAGTGGTCTAAGGTGATTTAACGTTGTTGATCCCCATGCACAGATTCCTTAGGTGAGATATGGGTAGATAAGTGAATGATATAGTGCAAGGAGAGCTGATTGAGGTACATAATAGCGTATCTTTGATAATATGCCTACTGTCTTGAGATTTTCTTGGAAATTTGTTGTATATGTGTTTGGAATTTAAGGCTACGTCAAGGTGGATTCTAGGAATTTTCCCTCTGTGAGTCTTGTGATGGGTGTACCATTGAGTGTTATGTTAAGTGGAACATTTGTGGCTTTGCTTCCAAACTGTATGAAGTAGGTCTTGTCAGTATTGAGAGTAAGCTTGTTAGTCGTCATCCATGTTGATATTTTCTGTAATTCGGCATTAACAGTGTTGGCCAGTATAACTGGATTTGGGTGAGAGAAGACATATGTTGTGTC
>WNWK01031579.1:0-22604 GCA_009830355.1 Cherax destructor
TCATAGGGAAGATTTCTGATACATGGAATCAACTTAGTCATCCTCCTTTGTACGTTTTCCAGAGCATTTATATCCATTCTGTAATACGGTGACCAAAACTGTGCAGCATAATCTAGATGAGGCCTTACCAAAGATATATAGAGTTGAAGAACAACCTGAGGACTCCTATTATTTATGCTTCTTGTTATGAAGCCAAGGATTCTGTTCGCTTTATTGCGAACACTTATGCACTGTTGTCTTGGTTTTAGATTACTGCTAACCAGAACTCCTAAATCCTTTTCGCAATCAGTAGTATTAAGATCTACATTATTTAGTTTATATGTGGCATGGTTATTGTCCTGTCCAATATTTAGAACTTTGCATTTATCTATATTAAACTGCATCTGCCACTTCTCCGACCAATGCATCAGTCTATTCAAATCTTCCTAGAGTGCTCTAATGTCCTCATTTGAATGAATTGGACGGCCTATTTTGGTGTCATCGGCAAACTTGCTTATATCGCTATTTATTCCCTCATCTATGTCGTTTATGTAGATTGTGAACAACAAGGGGCCCAATACTGACCCCTGTGGAACACCACTTGTGACGCTTCCCCACTCTGATTTCTCCCCATTTATGAAAACTCTCTGCTGCCTATTTGTCAACCATGCCTCTATCCAGGAAAAAATTTCTCCTATTCCGTGTGCCATAATTTTCCTCAATAGTCTCTGATGTGGGACTCTATCAAAAGCCTTACTGAAGTCCATATACACAATATCATATTCATTACCATGATCTACCTCCTCAAATACCTTAGTGAAAAAAGTTATTAAATTTGTAAGGCAGGAACGCCCTTTTGTAAAACCGTGCTGAGATTCGTTGATTAATTTATGCTTTTCAAGATGGCTACGAATTGCCTCGGCAATTATTGATTCCATAAATTTTCCCACTATTGAGGTTAGGCTTATTGGTCTATAGTTCGAAGCTAAGGACCTGTCTCCTGCTTTGAAAATAGGTATTACATTTGCAATTTTCCACTTATCTGGCACCATGCCAGTTTGCAGTGATATGTTGAAAAGATTAGCCATAGGTTTGCTAAGCTCCTCTTTACATTCCTTTAGAACCCTTGCATACAGTTCATCAGGCCCTGGGGATTTGTTAGGTTTTAATTTATCTATTTGTCTAAGGACCATGTCACTTGTGACCCTGATCGTGCATAGTTTACTATCGTCCTGGTCTACATAATTTATTATTTCTGGAATATCGCTAGTATCTTAGAACATAAGAACATAAGAATGGAGGAACACTGCAGAAGGCCTACTGGCCCATACAAGGCAGGTCGAAATAAATGGTATAAAATACCGACACAATGGAAAAATAAACACATAAGCAGTATAATGTGATCCTTTATTGACAACGTTTCGCCCACGCAGTGGGCTTTATCGAGTCACATACAGACTCGATAAAGCCCACTGCGTGGGCGAAACGTTGTCAATAAAGGATCACATTATACTGCTTATGTGTTTATTTTTCCACAAGGCAGGTCCTTATCAAAACCACCACTACCTAAAAATTTATTCCCGTACTCACGACACAAATCAAACCCAGCCCCTCCCACTCATATATTTGTCCAATCTCTTTTTAAAGCCACCCAAGGTCCTAGCCTCTATCACAGTACTCGGAAGATTGTTCCACGCATCTACAACTCTGTTCGAAAACCAGTACTTGCCTATGTCCTTTCTAAATCTAAATTTATCCAATTTAAATCCGTTATTTCTCGTTCTTACTTGGTTCGATATCCTCAGTATTTTATTAATATCTCCTTTGTTTATGCCCATCATCCACTTGTACACCTCGATGATATCTCCCCTCATTCTACGTCTCTCCAGAGAGTGGAGATTCAACGCTCTAAGTCTATCTTCATACGGGAGATTTCTTATACTGTAAATCATTTTAGTCATTCTTCTTTGTATGTTCTCCAATGAATCTATATCCATCCTGTAGTAAGGAGACCAAAACTGAGCTGCATAATCCAAATGAGGTCTCACTAGTGATGTATAGAGCTGTAAAATAACTTTGGACTTCTGTTGCTTATACTTCTTGAAATAAATCCTAGTAATATGTTAGCCTTATTGCGCACACTTAGGCACTGTTGTCTTGGCTTTAGATTTCTGCTTACCATGACTCCCAAGTCTTTTTCACATTCTGTATGATCAAGCTCAACTTCACCTAGTTTATAAATTCGAGGGATATTTTCATTACCAACGACAAGCACCTTACACTTGTCCACATTGAACTTCATCTGCCACTTTTCAGACCAAGACATTAATTTATCCAAATCCTCCTGGAGTTCACTGTTATCCTCCTCAGAATGAATTATACGGCCTATTTTTGTATCATCAGCAAATTTACTCATGTCACTTGCAATTCCTTCATCAAGGTCATTAATGTAAATTATGAACAACAATGGGCCCAAAACTGATCCTTGTGGAACGCCACTAGTGACAAATCCCCATTCAGATTTGACCCCATTAATGGAAACTCTCTGCTTTCTATTGGTAAGCCATGCCACTATCCATGCTAGAACTTTACCTCCTATACCATGAGCTGCCACCTTTCTTAAGAGTCTCTTGTGAGGTACTCTATCGAAGGCCTTACTGAAATCCAAGTAAACTATATCATATTCTTTATCACTGTCTACTGCCTCAAATGTTTTATTGAAAAACGTCAGTAAATTTGTCAGGCAGGAACGACCTCTCGTAAACCCATGCTGAGATTCATTAATCAAATTATGTTCTTCAAGGTGACTTCTGATAATATCAGCTATAATTGATTCTAATAATTTGCCTACTATAGACGTGAGGCTTATTGGACGGTAATTTGATGGAATGGACTTATCCCCTGATTTGAATATAGGAACTACATTAGCTATCTTCCACATCTCTGGCACAACACCAGTTAGGATGGACGTATTAAAGACATTCGTTAATGGCTGACTAAGTTCCATTTTGCATTCTTTAAGTACCCTGGAAAACAACTCGTCGGGTCCCGGGGACTTATTTTGCTTCAGTTTATCTATCTGTTTGATAACCATGTCCCTCGTGACAGTAATATTAGTTAATTTGAATTCTTCAGGAACTGAATAATTGTTAATTTCTGGAATCTCATTTACGTCTTCTTGTGTAAAGACTGACAAAAAATAGTCATTAAATAGAGAACACATTTCCAGTTCGTTATCCGTCAGCTGTCCATTCCCAATTTTCAGAGGTCCTACCTTTTCCCTCACCTTCGTCCTGTACACTTGAAAGAACCCTTTTGGATTAGTCTTTGATTCATTAGCAACCTTAATCTCATAGTCCGTTTAGCCTTTCTAATCCCCTTTTACTTCTCTTTTCAACTGAACATATTGGTCAATAAGGTTAACATCTCCTCTTTTGATGCGCCTATAAATTCCTCTTTTCTCCCTAATAAATGTTTTAGCCTCCTGTTAATCCATTTGGGATCGTTATTATTTGACCTAAATTCTCTCTGGGGAATAAACATACTCTGTGCACGTTGTACATTATTAAGAAACAAATCATAAACGCAGATCCCATCGTAATCGTTAGCTAGATTACCCCAGTCGAGATTAGACAGGTGTTCCCTAAGTCCAATATAATCGGCAGAACGAAAATCAGGAACTTTTACCGTATTATCCCTATTCTCGTACTCCCATGTAATATTAAAAGTAATGGATTTGTGATCACTAGCTCCAAGCTCTTCAGTGATCTCCAGATTATTTACAAGAGTTTCTTTATTTGACAAGACTAGGTCGAGCAAATTATTACCTCTGGTAGGCTCCGTCACACACTGCTTCAGAAAACAGTCCTGAACTACTTCCATAAAGTCACTGGACTCCAGATTACCGGTCAAAGAAGTCCAGTCAATTTGAATAAAGTTAAAATCCCCTACTAACACTACGTTATTGTGCCTAGAAGCCCTAACAATTTCGTCCCAAAGAAGTCTCCCTCTATCGTGATCCAAGCCTGGAGGTCGGTATATTACACCTAGAATCAGTTTTCTTGACCTTCTAGAAACTCTACCCAAACAGATTCTGTTAATGATCCATCTATTTTTATGCCTGTTTTTATGCAGCAATTTATATTTTCTCGTACATACAATGCAACTCCACCCCTTTCCCATTATATCTATCTACATGGAACAACTTAAACCCTGAATATGACACTCAGCAATCATATCCCGACTCTTGGTATTATACCATGTTTCAGTTATTGCAATGACATCAAAGTTCCCAGCACATGCTACCAAACGTAATTCGTTAATTTTATTTCTGGCGCTTCGACAGTTAGTATAAAATACATTGATATGTATCTACTTGTGAACCTTTTTCAGCTTTTGTTTTACACAATTTCTGTTACTATCATTACCCTGTGTCACTCGATTACTGTTATTGTTATGATTTATGATATCAAAGCCTGAATCAATATTTTGGCCCTCATTATTTACCATTCCTAAACCCATACCTCTAACTAATCCTAGTTTAAAGCCCTAACAACATCCTCAACTGAGCTAGAGAGAAATTCTACACCTGCCCTGGATAAGTGAACCCCATCCCTGGCATACATGTCATTTCGGCCATAGAAGTGGTCCCAGTTATTAATGAATGGGACTGCATTATCCTTACAGTGTTTGTCCAGCCAGCAATTTATACCAATCGCTCTGGACAGCCATTCATTTCCAACACCCCTTCTTGGCAAAATGCCACATATAACAGGGCTCCCTCCTTCTTCCTAATGATGTCTATTGCTGCCTTATACCTACTAACTAAATCCTCACTTCTACGCTTGGATACATCATTGCCTCCAGCACTGAGGCAGATAATAGGATTGATCCCATTACCATGCATGATGTTGTCAAGTCGGCTAACAATGTCTTCCATCCCAGCCCCAGGAAAGCAAACCCTCTGTCTCCTACTCCTATCTTTCAAGCAGAAGGCCCTATCCATATATCTAACTTGGCTATCCCCAACAACAACAATGTTTTTACCTTCCTTGGTACAGTTCGTCGTGACGTTCCCAGTAGTCGACTCACATTCGTCTGGAAGCACAGAAAAGGAGTTCGAAGTTTCCACAGCAGTCTCTTTCTTCTTCGTCGTTACTACCTCTCCATTCGTCTTCTTGATCTTCAACTTCGTCCCATGCTGTCCGGCCACTGCCCAGGTTACCTTCTTGACCTGAGGACTCACAACAGGAGGACTACTACGAATCCTCTTGTTTTCCTCCGTCAATCGCCGTATCTCAAGCTTCGCTACCCTCAATTCCTCCTTAAGCTGCTGGTAAAGTTGCTCAATAGGGGGCATCTTGATTCAGTCCACAGGGAGTACACTAGACACGTCTTCACTGAGCTAAGAACAGGTCACCACTGAAGCTAAGAACAGGTCACCACTGAGCTAAGAACAGGTCACCACTGAGCTAAGAACAGGTCACCACTGAAGCTAAGAACAGGTCACCACTGAGCTAAGAACAGGTCACCACTGAGCTAAGAACAGGTCACCACTGAGCTAAGAACAGGTCACCACTGAGCTAAGAACAGGTCACCACTGAGCTAAGAACAGGTCACCACTGAGCTAAGAACAGGTCACCACTGAGCTAAGAACAGGTCACCACTGAGCTAAGAACAGGTCACCACTGAGCTAAGAACAGGTCACCACTTCCTGTGTAAAAACTGAGAGGAAGTAAGTGTTAAAAATTCTACACATTTCCTTATCACTGACGGTGAGCTGACCTGAGTAACGTTTGAGTGGGCCTATCTTGTCCCTAATCTTACTTCTGTATACCTGAAAAAATAGTTTTGGGTTAGTTTTCGATTCTCTTGCAACTTTAACCTCATAGTCTCTTTTTGCTTTTCTTATTCCCTTTTTTATTTCTCTCTTTAACTGAATATATTGATTACTTAATTGCCCCTCTCCTCTTTTTATTCGCCTATATATGCCTCTCTTTTGACCAATGAGATGTTTTAATCTATTGTTCATCCATTTAGGATCATTTTTGTTTGATCTGATTTCCCTATTAGGAACATAAGTTGTCTGAGCAGCTAGAACTATTCTCTGGAAAACGTCATATTGGCAATCACCACCTACCTGACCCACTGTCAGGTCATTCCAGTTCAGCCCACCCAGGTAATTTTACAGTCCTATGAAATCAGCCAGGCGGAAGTCAGGGACAGAGACTTGATTGTCATTATTAAGGTAATTCCATGATATATTAAAACTGAGTGATTTGTGATCACTTTCCCCAAGCTCATCATTAACCTCAAGATTATTAATTAGCGATTCCCTGCTGGCAAGAACCAAGTCTAGCAGGTTATTTCCTCTAGTTGGTTCTGTCCCCAACTGTTTCAAAAAAACAATCCTGAATTGTATCAAGAAAGTCACTTGACTCTAAATTTCCTGTCAAATTGTTCCAGTCAACTTGTCTAAAGTTGAAATCTCCCATTAGCACAACATTTTCATATGTAGATGCCTTACGAATTTCATCCCATAGAAGTTTACTGCACTCCCTATCAAGATTTGGGGGCCTGTAAATCACACCCAAGATAAGTTTTACACGGCCTTCAAGAAGCTGTAACCAAACAGATTCAGTGGCTGACGTTTCTAATTTTATATCTTGTCTAACACAACAGTTTAAATTGTCTCTGACATACATCGCTACTCTACCACCCTTCCTGTTGACCCTATCAGTGTGGAATAATTTATAGCCTTGTATGTGACATTCAGAAGGCAACTCTCTATCTTTCAGATTGAGCCAGGTCTCTGTTATAGCAATAATATTCATGTTTCCTGCACTTGCAATTAATCTTAACTCATCTATCTTATTTCTTACACTCCTGCTATTAGTATAGTAAACCTTAAGGGAGCTAGTCTCTTGTTTCCCTCTACTGTCTCCCTTTGTTTGCTGACCTGATCCATTGTCTTTATTTGTAAATTTATGATGAATTTCTTTTATACATTTACTGTTTTCAGCCCTAGTGTTGCAAACTGACTGTTTCCCACATACACCCATACCTCTATCCTCTATCAGTTTAAAATCCTAGGCATGTCAGCAATGGCCCTCTCAATCGAGTTGGCAAGTGCTTCCACCCCTGTCCCAGAGAGATGTACCCCATCCCTTGCATACATATCATGTTTGCCATAAAAGTTGTCCCAGTTGTCAATGAATGGGACTGCAAGTTCCTTGCAGTATCTGTCTAGCCAGCAATTTACACCAATTGCCCTAGACAACCATTCATTTCCCACTCTCCTTCTAGGCAAGATGCTACATATAATTGGGACCCCTCCCTTAGACTTGATTAGCTCTATAGCTGACCTGTACTTATCCAGCAGCTCTTCTCTCCTACCCTTCCCAATATCATTTCCACCAGCACTGAGACAGATAATGGGCTTGTTCCCATTACCTGACATGATATTATCCAACCTGTTGACTATGTCACCAACACCAGCTCCAGGGAAGCACACCC
Organism: Cherax destructor; assembly: GCA_009830355.1. Lineage (NCBI taxonomy): Eukaryota > Metazoa > Arthropoda > Malacostraca > Decapoda > Parastacidae > Cherax > Cherax destructor. Next base: position 7,495 of record WNWK01031579.1, read on the forward strand.
TCTCTCTCACCTTCTTATTCCTATTACAGAAAGCACGGTCCATATATCTTACCTGTGAGTCACCTACCACAAGAATTCTCTTACCTCTATTAGCAGGGGAAGTAGTACCTTTACCTTCACTGGGCACTGAAGTACACTCATCCTGAATAACAGAGAAGCTATTTCCTACCTTCAAATCTTCTCTCTTAACTTTCCTTATTTTGATGCTCCTCCCATTACTGGGTACCACTCGCCACTCACTAGCCACTGAAGTACACTCGTCCTGGAGAACAGAGAATCGATTTCCTACCTTCACATCTTCTCTGTTAACCTTCTTTATCTTCCTTCTTCCTGAATATTGAACCACTTGCCACTTAAAGCGGCTGCCACTTTCACTGTTGGTAACCATTTCCTCCTTACCAGCTCCAACCATCTCACACTCACTCCCACACCCATCTAGGCGAAGCTTCAGCCTCCTATTTTCCTCCTGAAGAGGTAGAACCTCCTTCTTCAACACTTCAACCTGAGATTCTAAAACACTGCAGTGAGCCATGTGCTCGGTATCACCCCACGCTAATTCCCAGACAGCTTAGGACAGGTATGACCACACGTGACCACTGACTGGGAAAACCTGGAGCCCCATGGAGGTCTTAAATCATGGAGAGCCCAGATGATGGATGTGGTACTGGAAAACCTCATGCATCAACATGTTAGAGACACTACCAGAGAGAGAGGTGGGGATGATCCAGCAAGACTGGATCTAGTATTCATCTTGAGTAGTTCGGACATCGAGGATATCACGAATGAAAGGCCCCTTGGAGCTAATGATCATTTGGTTCTGCATTTTGATTATATAGTTGAGCTACAAGTAGAGAGGGGAGCAGGAATAGGAAGGGAGAAACGAAACTAAAAAAGGGGGGACTACACAGGCATGAGGAACTTCATACAAGACGTTCAGTGGGATAGAGAATTGGCAGGAAAACCAGTAAAAGAAATGATGGAATATGTGACAACCAAATGCAAAGAGGCAGAGGAGAGGTTTGTCCCCAAGGGAAAGAGAAGTAACGGGAAGACCAGAACGAATCCTTGGTTCACCCAGAGGTGTAGGGAGGCAAAAACTAAGTGTACTAGAGAATGGAAAAAGTACAGAAGACAAAGGACCCAGGAAAATAAAGAGATTAGCCGAAGAGCCAGAAACGAATATGCACAGGTAAGAAGGGAGGCTCAGCGACAATACGAAAATGATATAGCATCAAAAGTCAAGTCTGACCCAAAGCTGTTGTACAGCCATATCAGGAGGAAAACAACAGTCAAGGGCCAGGTAATCAGGCTGAGGAAGGAAGGTGGGGAGTTCACAAGAAACGACCAAGAGGTATGTGAGGAGCTCAACATGAGATTTAAAGAAGTATTTACAGAGGAGACAGGAAGGACTCCAGGAATTCAGAATAGAGAGGTATACCAACAAGTGCTGGATGAAATACACACAACCAAGGAGTAGGTGAAGAAGCTGTTATGTGAACTCGATACCTCAAAAGCGGTGGGACCTGACAACATTTCTCTGTGGGTCCTTAGAGAGGGAGCAGAGATGTTAAGTGTGCCACTAACAAAAATCTTCAACACTTCCATTGAAACTGGGCAACTACCTGAGGTGTGGAAGATGGCAAATGTAGTCCCAATTTTTAAGAAATGAGACAGACACGAGGCATTAAACTACAGACCTGTGTCACTGACGTGTACAGTATGCAAAGTCATGGAGAAGATCATCAGGAGGAGAGTGGTGGAGCACCTATAAAGACACAAGCTTATAAACGACAACCAGCACGGTTTCAGGGAAGGAAAATCCTGTGTCACAAACCTACTGGAGTTTTATGACAAGGTAATAGAAGTAAGACACGAGAGAGAGAGGTGGATAGACTGCATTTTCTTGGACTGTAAGAAGGCGTTCGGTACAGTTCCTCACAAGAGGTTAATGCAACAGCTGTAGGATCAGGCACATGTAACAGGAAAGGCACTGCATAGGATCAGAGAATATCTGACAGGGAGGCAACAACGAGTCATGGTATGTGACGAGGTGTCACAGTGGGCACCTGTGACGAGTGGGGTTCCACAAGGGTCAGTCCTAGGACCTGTATTTTTTTTGGTATATGTGAATGACATAACGGAAGGGATATACTCAGAAGTGTCCCTGTTTGCAGATGATGTGAAGTTAATGAGAAAAATTAAATCAGTCGAGGATCAGGCAGGACTACAAAGAGACCTAGACAGGCTACAAGCCTGGTGCAGTAAATGGCTCCTTGAATTTAACCTTGACAAATGTAAAGTCATGAAGATCGGGGAAGGGCAAAGAAGACCGCAGACAGAGTATAATCTAGGTGGCCAAATACTGCAAACCTCACTCAATGAAAAACATCTTGGGGTGAGTATAAAACCGAGCACATCTCCTGAGGCACACATCAAATAGATAACTGCTGTAGCATACGGGCGGCTGGCAAACCTAAGAATAGCGTTCCAATACCTCACTAAGGAGAATGCAGCACCAGTTTGGAACCCACACCTGGTCAAGCTTGTCAAGAAATTAGAGAAAATGCAAAGGTTTGCAACAAGACTAGTCCGAGAGCTAAGGGGAATGTCCTACGAATAAAGGTTAAGGGAAATCGGCCTGTCGACACTAGGGGACAGGAGGGTTAGGGTAGACATGATAACGACATATAAAATACTGCGAGGAATAGATAAGGTGGACAGAGACAAGATGTTCCAGAGAGGGGACACAGAAACAAGGGGTCACAATTGGAAGTTGAAGACTCCTATGAGTCAAAGAGATGTTAGGAAGTATTTCTTCAGACATAGAGTTGTCAGGAAGTTGAATAGCCTAGAAAGTGACGTAGTGGAGGCAGGAACCATACATAGTTTTAAGACGAGGTTTGATAAAGCTCATGGAGCAGGGAGAGAGAGGACCTAGTAGCAATCAGTGAAGAGGTGGGCCAGGAGCTATGAATCGACCCCTGCAACCACAAATAGGTGAGTACACACACACACACACACACCAGCGAGACTGGACCTAGTATTCACCCTGAGTAGCGCAGACATTGAGGACATCACACATGAAAGCCACCTTGGGGCCAGTGATCATATGGTTCTAAGCTTCGACTACATAGTAGAGTTACAAGTGGAGGGGGAAGCAGGAAGGGCTGCACAAATGAAGCCAAACTACAAGAAAGGTGACTACGTGGGCATGAAGAACTTCCTGCACGGAGTTCAGTGGGACAGAGAACTGGCAGGGAAGTCGGTAAACGAGATGATGGAATATATGACAACAATTTGCACGGAAGCTGAGGGGAGGTTTATACCCAAGGGTAACAGGAAAAGCGAAAAAGCCAGGATGAGCCCATGGTTCACCCAAAGGTGCAGGGAAGCCAAAACCAAGTGTGCCAGGGAATGGAAGAAGTATAGAAGGCAAAGGACCCAGGAGAATAAGGAGAGCAGTCGTAGAGCCAGAAATGAATATGCACAGGTAAGAAGGGAAGCCCAAAGACAATACGAAAATGACATAGCAGCGAAAGCAAAATCTGACCCAAAGCTGCTGTACAGCCACATCAGGAGGAGAACAACAGTCAAGGACCAGGTGATCAGGCTGAGGAAGGAAGGAGGGGAGGTCACAAGAAATGACCATGAAGTGTGTGAGGAGCTCAACATGAGATTCAAAAAGGTGTTCACAGAGGAAATAGAAGGGCCTCCAGAAAGGAGGAGAGGTAGGGTACACCATCAGGTGCTGGACACGATACACACAACTGAGGAGGAAGTGAAGAGGCTACTAAGCGAGCTAGATACCTCAAAGGCGATGGGGCCGGACAACATTTCTCCATGGGTCCTGAGAGAGGGAGCAGAGGGGCTATGTGTACCCCTAACAACAATCTTCAACACGTCTATCGAAACAGGGCGACTACCAGAGGTATGGAAGACAGCAAATGTAGTTCCAATTTTTAAAAAAGGAGACAGAAACGTAGCACTAAACTACAGACCAGTGTCACTGACATGTATAGTATGCAAGGTCATTTAGAAGATTATCAGGAGAAGAGTGGTGGAGCACCTAGAAATGAATGAGCTTATGAACGACGGCCAACACGGTTTCAGGGACGGGAAATCCTGTGTCACAAACCTACTGGAGTTCTATGACAGGGTGACAGCAGTAAGACAAGAGAGAGAGGGGTGGGTAGATTGCATATTCTTGGACTGTAAGAAGGCGTTTGACAAAGTCTTACACAAGAGATTAGTGCAGAAGCTGGAGGACCAGGCAGGGATAACAGGGAAGGCGCATTACAATGGATCAGGGAATACCTGTCAGGAAGACAGCAGCGAGTCATGGTCCGTGGCGAGGTGTCAGAGTGGGCGCCGGTGACGAGTGGGGTTCCACAGGGGTCAGTCCTAGGACCGGTGCTGTTTCTGGTGTTTGTGAACGACATGACGGAAGGATTAGACTCTGAAGTGTCCCTGTTTGCAGATGATGTGAAGTTGATGAGAAGAATTCAATCGGAAGAGGACCAGGCAGAACTACAAAGGGATCTGGACAGGCTGCAAGCCTGGTCCAGCAATTGGCTCCTGGAGTTCAACCCAACCAAGTGCAAAGTCATGAAGATTGGGGAAGGGCAAAGAAGACCGCAGACGGAGTACAGTCTAGGGGGCCAGAGACTACAAACCTCAATCAAGGAAAAAGATCTAGGGGTGAGTATAACACCAGGCACATCTCCTGAGGCGCACATCAACCAAATAACTGCTGCAGCATACGGGCGCCTAGAAAACCTAAGAACAGCATTCCGACATCTTAATAAAGAATCGTTCAGGACCCTGTACACTGTGTACGTTAGGCCCATACTGGAGTATGCAGCACCAGTTTGGAACCCACATTTATCAAAGCACGTAAAGAAGCTAGAGAAAGTGCAAAGGTTTGCAACAAGACTAGTCCCGGAGCTAAGGGGTATGTCCTACGAGGAGAGGTTAAGCGAAATCGACCTGACGACACTGGAGGACAGGAGAAATAGGGGGGACATGATAACGACATATCAAATACTGAGAGGAATTGACAAGGTTGACAGAGACAGAATGTTCCAAAGATGGGACACAGCAACAAGGGGACACAGTTGGAAGTTGAAGACTCAGATGAATCACAGGGATGTTAGGAAGTATTTCTTCAGTCACAGAGTAGTCGGGAAGTGGAATAGCTTGGGAAGCGATGTAGTGGAGGGAGGTTCCTTACACAGCTTTAAGAAGAGGTATGATAAAGCTCATGGCGCAGGGAGAGTGACCCAGTAGCGGTCAGTGAAGAGGCGGGGCCAGGAGCTATGTATCGACCCCTGCAACCACAACTAGGTGAGTACACACACTACACACATACACAGGCGCGCGTGCGTTAGAGTGTAGTGGGACACAAGGCTCCGTGAATCTTAGTGTTTTTAGGTCGTACATTAGCTGCTAGAGAAGCCAGTGGTAGTGCCAGGGTCAGTGAACAACCCTACAAGTGATAACCAAAGTTATTAACTAAAAAAATGCGAGAGGAAGCCTGAAATTACACAAGAAAATTTGAAAGTGCCAAATCGTTTGAGGCCTAGCAGGCACTGTTGCCACACGGGTACAAATATATATAAGAAGTATAAAGCGAGTGACGAAAGTTAAAAGGTCAAGAGTTAAGAGAGGTTGGTTAACAAGCAAAATGTGGGGTAGTATACAGCGAGAGTGACCAAGTTAACAAGAAAACGAAGAAAGGAAAAAACAAAAACAAAAATATATAACCAGGGAAGGTGGCAGGCAGTAGGCCTCCTCCAGGAAGTGGTGACGTCATAGGTTGGGTATCATTATAAATAAGTGTAACGTACCAAAAGTGAAGAGTAATTTACAAAAGTGAAAATACTTGAGGAACGTGTGGTGTATGAGTATAAATGGATATACTTTATCATGGGTGAAGGATTTCGAAGAAAGTCTTAGAGGTCAATGCAGTACGACAACAAGGAGGCAGAAGCAGAACTTGTCCACCACCACTGCCAGCCGCAAGTACACTCGCCTAGTTTTGGTTGCATGTTGTGTCAGAAGTACTGGTCTCTGACACTGGTAGCTAAGGGTCACTCACTCCTGCCAGCTATTACCTGAACTAGAGTAAAAACAACATTGATAAGGTGGAGATAGGATTGATGAAGGTGAGGGAACCTAGTGAGGGACATCAACACACACACACACACACACACACACACACACACACACACACACACACACACACACACACACATACACACACACACGGGTTTAGGCACTGTAGAGCTGAGTAGAGTAGAGTAACTTTTAGATTTACTAGTATTAATAAATATAAGTAAATATAAATATAAGTATTAGTAAATAGAAGTGAGGAGTATTTTCTGGGACACAAACATAGATGCGCAGGTATACAAACACACCCACAAGAGTTTCACACCTTCTGAAAGCTGATATGACACATCCTCTCTCCCTCCCTCTTAAACCATATACACACACACATACATACAATAATAATCCATACATACAATAATAATTCAACTGATAGTAATTTTAAGCTCACATAGACAGTGACAAGGAAACCAAGGGATTGGGTACATTGACAGTACAAACGTGGGTACATAAGGACAGTAAGGATACATAATGACTAACTTGGGTAGACAGCCCCCTACCACCATTCCCCTGCCTCTATCACCTCCCCTCACTCATCCCCCTCTCCCTCTTCCCTTCCCAGACCTTTCCGCTCTTCCACCCACCCACTTCCCTACACTCACTCTACCTCTCACTCTACCTCACACAATCCCTTGCCCCTACTCTCTCCCTCTCTTACACTTCACTCTCACACTCACACCTCTCACAGTCAATCTCTCCTCTCTCACCTCTCATTGCCACACTATTCCTCTCTCTCCCCACCTCTCTCTCCCTATCTTTTCCCCATCTCTCTCCCCACTCTCCTCTCTCTCCCCAGCTCTCCCTCCTCTCTCTGTCTCCCCATCTCTTCCCTCTCCCCATCCCTCTCTCTCCCAGTCTCTCTCTCTCTCCCTCATCTCTCTCTCTCTCTCTCTCTCTCTCTCTCTCTCTCTCTCCTCTCTCCTCTCTCTCTCTCCTCTCTCTCTCTCTCTCTCTCTCTCTCTCTCTCTCTCTCTCTTCTCTCTCTCTCCCCACCTTTGCATATCTCTCCTCCACCCTTCCCTCCCCCTTCTCCCTCTAGTCCCCAAATCCTCTCTCTCTCTCCCCCATCTCTCTCCCCATCTCTCTCCCTCTACCCATCCCTCTCTCTCTCTCCCCATCTCTCTCCCTCTACCCATCCCTCTCTCTCTCCATATCTCCCTCCCCATCTCTCTCTCTCTTCTTATCTCACTTTCTCTACTCATCCCTCCCCCTCTCCTAGTCCCCAAATTCTCTCTCTCTCTCTCTCTCCCTACCTCTGCATATCTCTCCTTCTCCACCCTTCCCTCCCCCCTTCTCCCTCTAGTCCCCAAGTCCTCTCTCTATCTCTCCCCATCTCTACCTGTTTCCTTCTCTCTCTAGTCCCCTAATCCCCCCCTCTCTCTCTTTATCTACCTCTCCCCTTCCTATTTCACTCCCCCCCCCAAAAAAAAAATGGTGGTAGGGACTCGCAGGACCCAGGGACCAGAGGAGAACGGCTCTGGTAAGAAAGAATGGATGGATGAGCAGTGCAAAAGGATGGAACAAGAGTGGGAGAGAAAACTAGGAGAGCTTTCTGCAAAGATGGAGAGAGAGCTTTCTGTGAAACTGGAAAAGAGGTTAGAGGAGGAGAAGAAGATCTGGGAGTAACAAGCTGAAGACGCAGTAGCCAGGATAAGGGGCCTAGAAGATGAGGTAAACAGGCTGAAGCAGGTTACAGGGGTATTGACCAGTAAAGACACAGCATCAAGGGGGCCCATCGGGAAGGAAGGAGATGTAACTTACGCTACGGCTGTATCTGCCTACCAAGTAGGGCCAAGGACTGAAGGGGGTGAGCAGCTGAGAGCAGATGGAGAGGGGAATAGGGCAAATGCAGAGGAACGATCATGCCACCAAGAGCGACAGGAAAAAAGAAGGGAGAAACAGGAACCTGAGCTGCAGAGCTTCTTTAAGGGGGGCTCCTTGTCGCGGTAAAGAGGCTATCGGTCTGAGGAATTGGACCTCTTGGTCTTCTTCCTCAGACCGAACCTAATTACCCCCCAATCCCCCCTCCCTTTTCCCATCTTCCCCATCCTCCCTTTTCCCTTTCCTCCTCCTCCTCCTCCTCATCCCTCCCTTATTTCCTTCACAGTTTTACCCTGGGAGCTTCTCTCCTCAGGCATTCTAGTTCCTAGGTAGGGGGAAGGGTATCGTAGACCATCCCATTCTGTTCAGGTTCTTGGCGGTGGTGGAATCTGGATCGCCTGGGGATGTCCCGATCCCTCTACGGTCACCCGGGGGTGGCCTTGGGTATCTTTCGGGCGTCGGGTGTATCTCTGGAGGCCACCTTTCGGATTCCGGGGGTGGTGGCCGAAGGTGGTATGCTTTGTGGCGGATATCCGGCCTCCCTCTCTTTTGTCCACCGAGATGGCTCGGTGGATGTGAGGTTGCTATCCCAGATTGCTGGTTTACTGGCATGAAGGGTAGGGTATGGCACGGGTTCCATGCAGCATCTGCACTACTTGCAGTGTTGAGGTCCTCTTGGGCGCGGAGGGGGATTTACGCTCCCTTTCATTCCTCCTAGGAGCTATTCCTCCATGTTCCCCCCCTTTTTTTATTCTTTTTTTTATTTTTATTTTATTTTCTTCTTTCTTTTTTTTTCTTAAAAATAAAAAGAAAGAAGTAACCTAACCATGGCTGACCCAATCCATGAACCCACTACCCTCGGGCCCCTTCCTGATACTGCACCCAGAACTGACCCTGCCTCAATAACGGACAACTCTTTGGACACCTCTCATGCCCCTGTACCTCTTGCTGGTGCCGGTTCGTCACCTGCTTCAGGTACCAGGGACCCGACTGGCCCTCTCGATACATCTGACCTTCGCTCTTCTCTGACCTTGATTCCGGCTTCTCCCTCGACGGTGCGGCAATTTTCGAATCGCTCGCCCGTCTCCCATCGGACCACCCCCGGTCACACACCCAAACGACCAAGACCCACACATGACGATTCGACACTTCCTTCTCGTTCATCTCAGAAACGACCAGCTCGTCACGCACTCCCCTTAAACTCTCTGTTTCAAACTACTCAATGGACAAAGTTTTTTACTCTGCAACCGACTTCTCCTAATACCTATCTTTCAGACCATAGTATTGGTAAAGCTCTGCTAAGCCATGTTGGTAAAGACATCTCATTTCACGCTCTCAAGAGCGGCACTTGCATCATCATGGTCCAGAATGCTGGCCAAGCTCGCGATCTTTCTCTTCTTACAACCATAGACTCTGCTCCTGTTACTATTGACAAAGAACCATTCCCTCAATTCTTGTTGTGGTTCTGTCATTTTGCCCAACACCATTGTCCAACGGAATTTCCAGACATGTGGTGATGACATTTTCGAGCAGCTTGAGCTCCAAGAACTCCCTATCCTTAAAGTTGACACTTTTGTCCTCCCTGCCAATAAGCGAAGACGTTATCCTTGCAATATAACTCGTTTAACATTTGACTGCCGTGAACTACCACCTACGGTTTACATTGCAGGTCAACGTTTACAAGTCCGAAAGGTGACCCCTACACCGCAACAGTGTAGAAACTGCTGGCGTTTTGGTCATCCAGCGAAATATTGCAGGTCCATGGCCGAATGCCCAGTCTGTGGTGCTGACGACCATGCCAGTTCTTCTTGTACTCTCCCTCCCTCTTGCCTTAACTGTCATGAGGCACATCCATCATATTCTCGCCGTTGTCAGGTTTACCTGAATGAGCGGGAAATCCGTTGTCTCAAAGAGGCGGAAGGCTTCTCATATGCTATGGCCGTCTCTCATCTACGCCTTCAAGGGAGACTTCCCCGCATTTCCTATTCTCGAATTGCTAAACGTCGCCCCACTTCTGGGGTCCCAACTTCCACGGCTTCCTCTGTGGTCGCCTCATCCTCAATCACCCCTGTCTCGAATCCTTTTGATATTCTTGGCTCCGAGGTCCCTACCTCGGCTTCCCATACTGTCCACACTCCTTCCTCTACTCACTCGCACAATTCTGAGTCTACACGTCCTCGTCCTTCACCTAAACCTCAGCGCCCCCCTCCTTCTCATAAGCCCGGCAAAAAATCCCTACTGCAAGGTTCTTTGCCTCTGACTAGTTCTATAACGTGTGTGGAGGTTCATCCTCCTCCTCATACACTACCTTCATCCCCTGTCCCCTCCCAAGCCCCTTCGACAGTTTCCTCTTCTATCTCCTCACCCTCTACTTTAGTACAGTCTATAGACTCCCTGATCGTTGCTCACTCTTCTTCCATTTCTAATGTAGTCCCACATTCTGCATTTTTGACTTCCGAAACACTGGAAGCTATTGCAGAATATATTTCTGGACCGATGATGGACACTACTCCACCTGAGGTTCCTCGTCTCTCTTCTTCGTCTCAACCCCCCCTTCCTTCACAACGTCCTCCTCCTTCTCTGATTACAGGTCTTTCGCTACCTCCACACGTAGACTTTTCTAACCCTAGTCCATAGATTCCTCTCGCTTCCACTTATATCTTTCTCTCCATAAATCATGGCTTATTTGCAGTGGAATATCCGAGGCCTCAGGGATAACCGGGGTGAGCTTCAGGTGTTGCTCTCTCAGTTTTCCCCTGTTGGGGTCTGTTTGCAAGAACCCAAATTACAATCCACTGTTATCAGGCCCATTTCAGGCTATGATTTGTTATATTCATTGGATCCTTTTTCCGATGGAACCTTTAACGAAAGTGCTCTTCTTATACGCACTGGTGTTCCATACCGTCAGCTCTATGTTCCTTCTTCCTTACATTACACCGCAGCCCGTATCCACTTGAATAAGTGGTATACACTCTGTTCTTTATATCTCTCCCCTTCGTGGGCAATGTCTATCCCAGATGCTGATTTTCTGGTTTCTTCCTTACCGCCACCCCTTCTATTACTTGGGGATTTTAACGCACACCATTTTCTCTGGGGAGGGTCGCACTGTGACTCCCGTGGCATTCAGTTGGAGGCATTTCTTGCTTCTCTTCCCCTCCATGTTTTAAATACGGGTACTCCTACCCATTTTGATCCCCGAACTCATTCTTTCTCCTGCATCGATCTTTCCATCTGCTCTTCATCTACTGTCCTTGACTTCACCTGGTCTGTCCTCCCGGACTTACATGACAGCGATCATTTCCCAATCATCCTTAAGTCCCCTCTGTTTTCTCCACCTCCTCATTGCCCACGCTGGCAATTTGACCAGGCGAAATGGGACCTTTACGCACATCTTACTGCCTTTCATGAGGTTCCTACCTCGTCCTCCATTGATGAGGTTTTATATCTCTTTTCGTCCTCCATCTTCACAGAAGTGCGTGCCTTGGTGGTCTCCTGCTTGTGCTCGGGCAGTGCGTTTGAAACGCGCTGCATGGGGCAGGTATCGGTATAACAGAACCACAGAGAGACTCCTTGATTTCAAGCAGAAAAGAGCTATTGCTCGCCGTGTCATACGTGATGCTAAACGCACTTGCTGGCGAGATTACGTTTCTACTGTCACTTCGGCTTCCTCGATGAGTGCAGTCTGGAAGAAAGTGCGGAAATTAAGTGGTAAATTCTCCCCCGACCCGGCTCCTGTTCTTCAGGTTGCTGGTGCCGATATAGCACACCCTCTTGCCGTTGCCACTGAAATTGGTAATCATCTGGTCTGCATTTCTCAGGGGCTCCATCTATGCCCCTCGTTCCTTTCTTCTAAGTCTGCCAGCGAGTTAAAGCCCTTAGATTTTTCTTCTCTTAGAGAAGAATCCTATAATGTGCCTTTTACCCTTCAGGAACTGGAGGCAACACTCTCTGCTTGCCGATCATCGGCAGCTGGGCCAGACGGCATACATATTCGTATGCTACAGCATTTACATCAGTCTGCTCTTACTGTCCTCTTACGACTCTTTAATCTCATATGGTCGCAAGGAGTTCTTCCAAAGCTGTGGAAGTCTGCTATTGTTCTCCCTTTTCGAAAACCAGGTGCTACGGGACGTGATCCCTCTCACTACCGTCCCATCGCTCTTACCAGTGCAGTTTGCAAGGTGATGGAACGTCTAGTTAATAGACGTTTGATGTGGTATTTAGAGACTCACAATAGTCTCTCCCCTAGTCAGTATGGCTTCCGTAAGGGCCGTTCTGCCATTGACCCCTTGCTGCGCTTGGATACGTATATTCATAATGCCTTTGCGAATAACCATTTGGTTATCGCTATCTTTTTCGACCTTGAGAAGGCTTATGATACAACTTGGAGATATAATATCTTGGCCCAGGCCCACTCCTTAGGCCTCCGAGGCAACCTACCATTCTTTCTTAAGGCCTTCTTAACTGACAGACATTTCCGGGTCCGGGTTAGTAATGAACTCTCCCCGGAATTTGTCCAAGCTGAAGGTGTCCCCCAGGGATGTGTTCTGAGCACAACACTTTTTCTGCTTGCTATAAATAATCTGGCATCTGTTCTCCCATCCAATATTTGGTCATCGCTCTATGTGGATGACTTTGCTATAGCTTGTGCAGGTGCTGACTGTCACCTCATTGCAGTTTCCCTCCAGCATGCCATCAACCGGGTTTCTGATTGGGCCACCACTCACGGGTTTAAATTTTCTAGTGGCAAAACTCATCAAATTACGTTCACTAGACGTTCAGTGGTCTCTGATCATCTATTGTACCTATACGGCTCACGTATCCCAGAACGTGATACAGTCAGGTTTCTCGGCCTCCTGTTTGACCGCAGATTGTCCTGGAAACCTCACATTACCTCTCTGAAGGCGACTTGTCATAGCCGGCTGAACCTCCTTAAAACCCTCGCACATCTTTTATGGGGGGCTGATCGTAGAACTCTCCTTCGCCTACATTCGGCCCTAATTTTATCGAAACTCGATTATGGTGACCAGATATATTCGGCAGCTTCTCCTGCCACTCTTTCCAGCCTTAATCCCATCCATCACCAGGGATTACGCTTATGCCTTGGTGCTTTTCGTTCTTTCCCGGTTGAGAGCCTCTATGTAGAAGCGAACATTCCATCCTTGTCCGATCATCGTGATGCACATTGCATTCGCTATTATGTTCGCTCTCATGACCTCCGCAATCCTTCCATGTATAGGATTGTCACAGATGTTAGTAGACGCTCGTTATTTGTTCGTCGTCCCTGTTTACTTCATCCCTTTTCTCTTCGTCTGCATTCACTCTTGTCTTCCCTTCAGCTTCCGCCTTTATATGTTCATGTGGCTTCACCCTTTCCTCTACCCCCTTGGGAAGTTCCTGCTGTCCGTGTCTGTTCTATTCCTCTACCTTGCGCGAAAGCCCAACTACCTACGGCGGCTTCTCGCTCTTTCTTTCTAGACCATTTCCGTTCTCATTCCCATGCCATCGCAGTATACACCGATGGTTCAAAGTCATCTGACGGCGTCGGATTCACAGCAGTGTTTCCGGAAAGCGTCGTACGAGGGCATCTATTACCCTCGGCTAGCATATTTACGGCTGAATTGTATGCCATTCTTGTGGCACTTATCCGTATTGCATCTATGCCTGTATCACCATTTGTGGTCGTTTCAGACTCCCTTAGTGCTTTACAGGCTATCCGTAAAATTGATACACCTCACCTCCTAGTTCTTCGTATCCACCTTTGGTTACGCTGTATCTTTAGCAAGCATAAAGATATTGTCTTTTGTTGGGTCCCTGGTTATGTTGACGTACAGGGCAATGAACAAGCAGACACTGCTGCGCGGTCAGCAGTACATGACCTTCCAGTTTCATATAGAGGTGTTCCTTTCACGGACTATTTTGCGGTCATTGCTACCCACCTTCGCACCCGTTGGCAACAACGCTGGTCTGACCTGATGAATAACAAACTTCATTCTATTAAACCGGTTATAGGTTTCTGGCCTTCTTCTTGTTACCAATGTCGAGGTTGGGAGACTACACTTTCCCGTCTTCGCATCGGCCACACTCGTCTTACTCACGGCTATCTCATGGAGAGGCTCCCTGCCCCTCTCTGTGAGCATTGTCAGGTTCCAGTGTCTGTTCGACATATTCTGCTGGACTGCCCACTCTATCAACGAGCACGCAGAATTTTCCTCCAACGACGTCTTCGCTCTGCGGACCTTTCTTTACCTTCCCTTCTTGCAGATGGACCCTCCTTTAATCCTGACTCTCTTGTTGACTTTTTGACAGAAACTGACTTACTACACAAACTCTGAAGATTATACCTCTAGCACCTCCCTCAGTCCCTTCTACCTCGATCTCTCGCTACCCTCTATCCCTGCACTATCCACCGTCATGCTGCCCTCCATACCCTACTAATCATCCATCTCCCTCTTACAACCCATTCTCCCTACATCCTACAATAACCTGCAGCGCTGTATAACCCCTGTGGTTTAGCGCTTCTATTTGATTATAATAATAATGAGCTGCAGAGGGAAAGGCAATGGGAGGAGGAGAGGGCAAAGGCAGTGTTTATTCATGGGCTGAAGGAGAGAGAGGAAAGGACACACACAGAAAGACGGCAGGCAGAAAGAAAGGAGATTGAGAGCATACTCAAAGAAATAGGTGAAGAAGACATGTCCGAGATTGTAAATTTTCAGGGAATAGGGGGGTACTCAAAGGGGAGAAAACGACCGCTCAAGCTGATTCTCAGGACAGAAACAGAGAGGGACAGAATCCTCCAAGAGAAACCACGATTGAAGGAAATGGAAGAATACAGGAGGATGTTCCTAGACCGGGACAGAACAAAAACAGAAGGACAGCAGCTGAGGGAGAGGGCACAAAGGCGAAAGGAGCGAGGTGGAGGGACAAGGACAGAATCAGTAGAGGACAACCAGAGCAGGGCAGAACAACAAGAACAAGCACAAACAGAACCATCCCAAACACCCAACAACCAAGCACACTA
Source organism: Cherax destructor (assembly GCA_009830355.1). NCBI lineage: Eukaryota > Metazoa > Arthropoda > Malacostraca > Decapoda > Parastacidae > Cherax > Cherax destructor. Next base: position 22,508 of record WNWK01031579.1, read on the forward strand.
TCCCAACACAAACTACAACACACAATCTCAGCCCCCACCCAACACTCCACTATAGATTCCCACAGTACACCGCCAGGTCCCCACCCTCACAGACCCC
>WNWK01031580.1:0-22603 GCA_009830355.1 Cherax destructor
GTGATTGCAGGCCACTGATAAAAGCATCCCTGATGGACTCTTCACAATACTGAGAAGCTGTCACCGCTCGGAAGTTACAGTCCTTACCTAATATTTTCAATGCTTGAAAATATTCCTCTAAGATTCATCAATCTGCTGGCGGCGAGTTGCAAGACGATATCGTGCAAAGATTTCATTTGTGGGCTTAATATACTGAGACTTGAGGGCATTGATAGCATCTTCATAGGTATTACACTCAGAAATAACCTCATAGATTTTAGGTGACACAAAGTTGATGAGCAGGCTTAGTTTATCTAGATCTTCCTGAGGAAAGGCTCTCAAGAAGTTTTCGAAAGTCTTAAACCAGTGCTTCCATTCCTGAGCAGCCGTTGATACACTGGGGTCAGAGTCTAGCCTCTCAGGTTTCAGTAAACGCTCCATTTTGCTGTGTAGTCTAGCTCAGAATCGCCACCAGGTAGCCCAGGATATTTGTGTTCAATAAATTGTTGTGATAAAAACAGGCCTCATTTCTAGGCTTTATTGAACACAAAATCCATGGTACATGTCTGCAACAGAAGAAAATACATCTAATGACTGCTGCTGCAGGACAGGTGATGTAAGGTGCATATGTCCTCAGAAAAGCTATAGCTACTGGCGACATATTTAAGCTTACCATGTAATCTGCATCACGAATGTATTTGTGTAAGAGCGAGACCACACGCCATGCTGGGCCATCGCCGTACTGTTTGTTGTTATTGTTAGGGGCCCCCTGAGGTGGTGCCGTATTGTGTCCTGCTGCGGCTCTCCACAAGAGCGGTATCACTACAAGACACTAGCTTCCAGACTTTTAATCAACAATGGGACGCTGGTACCTGCTAATTTGCGTCCAACCGCACGAGAGACCCCCAACAAAACCTACACACTTTTTCCCCAGAAAACTGGCCAGATACTGAGAAGAAAAGAGGTAAGGTCCTACTGTATTGGGTCTGGATGGAGTGAGATATCCTCAGTACTTCGGGATATCTCTTCCGTGCCCCCGGGACAGATTTTGAGTCACGTGGGGGTTGCTGCTTGTTCGCAGCGCTTGTTCACTCCTTGAAGTCTGATCTGGTAAGGAGTAGTCAGCATCACTCCCGCTTAGATTCAAATGTGGGCTGCCAGTTCTCTCTAGCTAACATAACCCAAAGTTCGTCTATTTGGGGCTTATATCTACCTATATTAAGGTGCTAGAACTACATTATTAATATCTAACGTTGCCGCAATAATCCTAATATTAGTTACTAACTGTACAAACTTTCCTAGGCTTTCCTAGGTGAATAAATCTATCAATTAAAATGTACACAATTGTTACCTCCGCCAACTTGAATGTGTATGCTTGTTTTGTTGGGTGTGTGGGTTTTTATAAACTCCGAGGGCCGATCCATGGTATGTTTAAGGCTCCTAACGGCTCACTTACTCTGTGGAACTTGCGTGACTCAAAAAGTTTCCACATCCTCCCCCCCGGCAAAGGTAGCAGTTAAGTCTATATCAAATCCGCCTCCCGCAAGCACCCCCCCAGTGAGCTCTGGACTCAAGCGCCATTCGACAGGTCGTCCGGACACTCTGGTTGGGTAGACTTTGGTCTAACTTCTCCTGTCCAGGCCTCACCGTGTGGACCTCGAGAGGCAACAGCTTGTTGATGGGTCTTATGGTCTCAGCACCATTTACTCTCACCTTCACCATCCTCAGCTGTCCAGCCTTATCTGGGTGGGTTGATACCACCAAGCCAAGTGGCCAGTATGCCCTGGGTGCCTCAGCTTCAACTAGCACCAGGTCCCCTTGGTTCACCATCACCTTGTTCCCCTCAGGGTCAGCCCCATAAAAATGTTCTCTCAGAGCTGTCAAGTAATCATTACGCCACACCTGGTTCCATTTGTCTAGAACCTTCACTAAATTATTGTGACTTTTGTGTAGTTCCTCATTGATGGGGGGTCCTTCCGGCCCACAATAGTCCTGCTCCCTAGAAGACTGGCTCAAGATTGCAGGGAAGGGCTCGATCCTCCTCCCAAATAACATGTGATTGGGGGTGAGGGCTTCCTTTTCGTCAATACCATTTTGCACATAGGTTAGGGGTCTATTATTGACTCACTTCTATCTCGGCCAAAATCGTTCGCAACTCATCAGTGGTCACCCTCTTGCTGTGTAAGACCTTGCGGAGACACCTTTTAACAGTACCCACCATACGTTCGTAGAAGCCCCCTTGCCAGGGTGCTCTGGGAACTATGAACTTCCACTCACACTCTATCTTCAGGTATTCTCGTACCTCTCCGTTGTCCAAAAGATTCTTAAAGACTTTGCTGGCCGCTTTGAAGCTTGTGCCATTGTCTGATATAATCAATCGTGGACAAGAGAACCGAGCTGTAAATCTCCTGAACAACTTCACGAAAGTCTCGGTAGACATATCTTCTGCCAGCTCCAAATGTACAGCTCGGGTAGTTGCACAAGTAAACAGACAGATATACACCTTCTGTGGGTCTACCCTCTCCCCTCCCGGGTTTGTCAGTATGATAGCCCCTGTGTAATCTATCCCCACAGTCTCAAAAGGTCTGTCACGCTGCACCCGTTCCTGAGGCAGTGGTGGTGGTCCCGGGTAGGATAGAGTCCTCCCGTCATACCGCCGACAGACCTTGCAATTCCTCATCACCCTTTTGACTGCGGCTCGGCCCTTCAGCACCCAGTAATTCTGACGAAAGCAGGTGAGTGCATCTCCAAACCCTCCATGCATGGTTCTCTGATGAGCATCAAGTATCACCAACTCTGACAACCACCCATCGTTTCCCAGTAACATGGGATGTTTGGTCCCATAACTGAGCTCAGCGTTGTGTAGTCTTCCCCTGCATCTTATCAGACCAGCATGATCCAAGAACCATCCCAATGAGTGGACCAGTTTACCGCTCCCTGAGTCGCAGTCGGGTGCAAGACCTGATGCCGTGTCTGGCTGCCCGGCAGCTAGTCTACCTGGAGTCTACCTGGAGAGAATTCCAGGGGTCAACGCCCCCGCGGCCCGGTCTGTGACCAGGCCTCCTGTTGGACCAGAGCCTGATCAACCAGGCTGTACTGCTGGCCGCTCGCAGTCCAACGTACGAACCACAGCCTGGCTGGTCAGGTACCGACTTTAGGTGCCTGTCCAGTGCCTGCTTGAAGACAGCCAGGGGTTTGTTGGTAATCCCCCTGATGTATGCTGGGAGGCAGTTGAACAATCTTGGGCTCCTGACACTTATTGTGTTGTCCCTCAACGTGCTAGTGGTACCCCTCCTCTTCATTTGGGGGGATGTTATATCGCCTGCCAAGTCTTTTGCTTTCGTAGGGAGTGATTTTTGTGTGCAAGTTTGGTACTAATTCCTCGAGAATTTTCCATGTGTATATAATAATGTATCTCTCCCGCCTGCGTTCTAGAGAGTACAGGTTTAGGAAGTTCAAGCGTTCCCAGTAGTTGAGGTGGTTTATCACACTTATGCGTGCGGTGAAGGTTCTCTGCACATTTTCAAGGTCAGCAATTTCACCTGCCTTGAAAGGTGCAGTTAGTGTGCAGCAATATTCCAGCCTAGATAGAACAAGCGATCTGTAAAGTGTCAACATGGGCTTGGCATCCCTGGTTTTGAAGGTTCTCATTATCCATCCTGTCATTTTTCGAGCAGATGCAATTGCTACTTTGTTATGGTCATTGAAGGTGAGATCCTCTGACATGATCACTCCCAGGTCTTTGACATTAGTTTTTCGCTCTATTGTGTGGTTGGAATTAGTTTTGTACTCCGATGAGATTTTAATTTCTTCACGTTTTCCGTATCTGAGTAATTGAAATTTCTCATCATTGAACTTCATATTGTTTTCTGCAGCCCATTTAAAGATTTGGTTTATGTCAGCAAGGGTTACACCAATACACAAAGGTGGTGACCCCACAGACGTAAACAACTATAGGCCAATATCAAACTTACCGTTGCTATCCAAAATCTTCGAGAAACCTGTGCACAAGAGATTATACTCATTTATAATGACACAAAGCATACTCAACCCCTGCCACTTTGGTTTCAGGAAAAATAAAAGCACTAACGATGCAATCGTAAAAATGATAGACCTGCTTTACACAGCACTGGAAAATAAGGAATATCTATTAGGACTCTTTATTGACCTAAGGAAAGCTTTCGACACAGTAACCCACAGCATCCTACTTCACAAACTTGACCACTATGGAATAAGAGGTCATGCACTTGCATACTTCAAATCCTACCTCAGTAATAGGTATCAATATGTCACCATTAAAGACGCATCCTCCTCGACACGACCACTTGATACCGGAGTACCGCAGGGAAGTGTCCTTGGTCCCCTGCTCTTCCTCTTATACATCAATGATCTTCCCAATGTATCACAACACCTGAAACCAATACTACTCTTTGTTGACGACACAACTTATGTCATCTCCCACCCAAATCTTGCCACACTCAACACCATTGTTAACGACGAATTACTAAAAATATCTACATGGATGACAGCCAATAAACTTACACTCAACACTGATAAGACCTTCTATATTATGTTTGGCAACAGAGCAGGTGATGCAGAATTAAACATTAAGATCAACACTACTCCTATTGCTAAACATAATGAGGGCAAATTCCTGGGCCTTCACCTCGACAGCAGCCTGAAATTCAGCACTCATATCCAACACATAACAAAGTGTCCAAAACTGTGGGGATCCTCTCTAAGATACGTTACTATGTACCTCAATCAGCCCTACTCACACTATACTATCCACTCATCTATCCCTACCTCACATATGCCATTTGTGCTTGGGGATTAACAGCAATTGCCCACCTAAAGCCAATAATAACCCAACAAAAAGCCGCAGTAAGAATGATCACGCAATCCAACACTAGGCAACACCCCCTCCTCCCCACTCTTCAAATAACTAAACTTACTCACTGTTCAGAACATCCACACTTACTACTCTGCAATCTACATTTATAGAACCATAAATTCCAACTTGAACCCTGAGCTAAAACACTTACTTGACAGTTGTGACAGGACCCATAGACATAATACCAGACACAAACATCTCTTTGACATTCCCCGAGTCTGACTAAATCTATACAAAAATTCAATGTACATAAAAGGGCCTAAAATCTAGAACTCCCTGCCTGAAAACTCTAGAACTGCTGAAACAACCTCCATTTTCAAAAGCACCGTTAAAAAACATCTCAATTACGCACCCAACCGGTAGCTAACCACATGAAAACTACTTTATCTTGCACATTTTTTTTTATTAACACATCGGCCGATTCCCACAAGGCAGGGTGGCCCGAAAAAGAAAAACTTTCATCATCATTCACTCCATCACTGTCTTGCCAGAGGAGTGCTTTACACTACAGTTATAAAACTGCAACATTAACACCCCTCCTTCAGAGTGCAGACACTGTACTTCCCATCTCCAGGACTCAAGTCCGGCCTTCTGGTTTCCCTGAATCCCTTCATAAATGTTACTTTGCTCACACTCCAACAGCACGTCAAGTATTAAAAACCATTTGTCTCCATTCACTCCTATCAAATACGCACATGCATGCTTGCTGGATATCCAAGCCCCTCGCACACAAAACCTCTTTTACCCCCTCCCTCCAACCTTTCCTAGGCCGACCCCTACCCCGCCTTCCCTCCACTACAGATTTATACATTCTCGAGGTCATTCTGTTTCGTTCCATTCTCTCTAAATGTCCGAACCACCTCAACAACCCCTCCTCAGCCCTCTGGATAATAGTTTTGGTAATCCCACACCTCCTCCTAATTTCCAAACTCCGAATTCTTTGCATTATATTCACACCACACATTGACCTCAGACATGACATCTCCACTGCCTCCAGCCTTCTCCTCGTTGCGACATTCATCACCCATGCTTCACACCCATATAAGAGTGTTGGTATAACTATACTCTCTTACATTGCCCTCTTAACTTCCATGGACAAAGTTCTTTGTCTCCACAGACTCCGAAGTGCCCCACTCACCCTTTTTCCCTCATCAATTCTATGATTCACCTCATTCTTCATAGACCCATCTGCTGACATGTCCACTCCCAAATATCTGAATACATTCACCTCCTCCATACTCTCTCCCTCCAATCTGATATCCAATCTTTCGTCACCTAATCTTTGTTATCCTCATCACCTTACTTTTTCCTATATTCACTTTCAATTTTCTTCTTTTACATACCTTACCAAATTCATCCACCAACCTCTGCAACTTCTCTTCAGAATCTCCCAAAAGCACAGTGTCATCAGCAAAAAGCAACTGTGACAACTCCCACTTTGTATTTGATTCTTTGTCTTTTAACCCCACACCTCTTGCCAAGACCCTCGCATTCACGTCTCTTACAACCCCATCTATAAATATATTGAACAACCATGGTGACATCACACATCCCTGTCTAAGGCCTACTTTTACCGAGAAATAATTTCCCTCTCTCCTACACACACTAACCTGAGCCTCACTATCCTCATAAAAGCTCTTCACTGCTTTCAGTAACCTACCTCCTATTCCATACACCTGCAACATCTGCCACATTGCCACCCTATCCACCCTATCATATGCCTTTTCCAAATCCATAAATGCCACAAAAACCTCTTTACCCTTATCCAAATACTGTTCACCTATATGTTTTACTGCAAACACTTGGTCTACACACCCCCTACCTTTCCTAAAGCCACCTTGTTCATCTGCTATTCTGCTCTCCGTCTTACTCTTAATTCTTTCAATAATAACTCTACCATACACTTTAACTGGTATACTTAACAGACTTATTTCCCTATAATTTTTGCACTCTCTTTTGTCCCCTTTGCCTTTATACAAAGGAACAATACATGCTCTCTGCCAGTCCCTAGGTACCTTACCCTCTTCCATACATGTATTAAATAATAGGACCAACCACTCCAAAACTATATCTCCGCCTCTTTTAACATTTCTACCTTACCCCCTTTCATTCTACCCACTGCCTCACGAACTTCCCTCACACTCACAACTGGCTCTTCCGCACTCCTACAAGATGTTATTCCTCCTTGCCCAATACACGAAATCACAGCTTCCCTGTCTTCATCAACATTTAACAACTCCTCAAAATATTCCCTCCATCTTCCCGATACCTCTAACTCTCCCTTTAATAACTCTCCTCTCCTATTTTTAACTGTCAAATCCATTTGTTCCCTAGGCTTCCTCAACTTATTATTATTATTATAATCAAATAGAAGCGCTAAACCACAGGGGTTATACAGCGTTCCTCAACTTATTAATCTCACTCCAAAACTTTTTCTTATTTTTAACAAAATTTGTTGATAACATCTCACCCATTCTCTCATTTGCTCTCTTTTTACATTGCTTCACCACTCTCTTAACCTCTTTTTTTTTCTTCATATACTCTTCCCTCCTTGCATCACTTCTACTTTGTAAAAACCTCTCATATGCTAACTTTTTCTCCCTTACTACTCTCTTTACATCATCATTCCACCAATCGCTCTTCTTCCCTCCCGCACCCACTTTCCTGTAACCACAAACTTCTGCTGAACACTCTAACACTACATTCTTTAACCTACTCCATACATCTTCGACCCCATTGCTTACACTCTCACTAGCCCATCTATCCTCCAATAGTCGTTTATATCTTACCCTAACTGCCTCCTCTTTTAGTTTATAAACCTTCACCTCTCTCTTACTTACTGCTTCTATTTTCCTTGTATCCCATCTTCCTTTTACTCCCACTTTAGCTACAACTAAAAAGTGATCTGATATATCTGTGGCCCCTCTATAAACATGTACATCCTGAAGTCTACTCAACAGTCTTTTATCTACCAATACATAGTCCAACAAACTACTGTCATTACGCCCTCCATCATATCTTGTATACTTATTTATCCTCTTTTTCCTAAAATATGTATTACCTATAACTAAACCCCTTTCTATACAAAGTTCAATCAAAGGGCTCCCATTTTCATTTACACCTGGCACCCCAAACTTACCTACCACACCCTCTCTACATGTTTCTCCTAGTTTAGCATTTAGGTCCCCTACTACAATTACTCTCTCACTTGGTTCAAAGTTTTCTATACATTTGCTTAACATCTCCCAAAATCTCTCTCTGCTCTACACTCCTCTCTTCTCCAGGTGCATACACGCTTATTATAACCCACTTTTCGCATCCGACCCTTATTTTAATCCACATAATCCTTGAATTTACACATTTATATTCCCTCTTCTCCTTCCATAACTGACCCTTCAACATTATTGCTACCCCTTCCTTAGCTCTAACTCTCTCAGATACTCCTGACTCAATCCCATTTATTTCTCCCCACTGAAACTCGCCTACCCCCTTCAGCTTTGTTTTGCTTAGGGCCAGGACATCCAACTTCTTTTCATTCATAACATCAGCAATCATCTCTTTCTTATCATCCGCACTACATCCACGCACATTCTTATTCGTTTTTTTTAGTAAATGTGTACAGGAGAAGGGGTTACTAGCCCATTGCTCCCGGCATTTTAGTCGCCTTATATGACACGCATGGCTTACGGAGGAAGAATTCTTTTCCACTTCCCCATGGACAATAGGAGAAATAAAGAACAAGAGCTAGAAAAAGAAGAAAAACATAGATGTATGTATATATATGCATGTGCATATCTTGCACATATCCACAGCAAAATACACATATTGATATCTGTGATTACCCTTAATTTGCACATAACTGTAACCAAAATTCTAATACAACTATTGCTTCATAATTCTTAAGCTAGTCATAAGTTTGCCTAAGACACTCCAATATAGAAACTGTATTATGCCAATACATCACCTTTACCATTAATATATAAACTAATTGTTAAATTCTTAAATGTTTGAACTACAGTACCTCAATTTTGTAAACCTAGTTAATCACTACTATTACCTAACCTTAATATCAGTATATTCATTGTGTCACTATTGAGTAAGATCTATCCTAAGACTGCCTGAAATGCCTAGGCATACCTGGGCATATTATTGGCCTTCTTGTAATAACTAATTCATAAAATGTATAAATAACATATGTACACCCCACTTTGTAATATTATCAGAAATAAAGTATCTGAATCTGTTAACATGTCCCACTTCCAAATATCTAAATACAGTGGTACCTCGAGTTACGATATTTTTTCGTTCGAGAATGCTGTTCAAGTGCCATTACCAATCGAATTTATCCCCATAAGAAATAATGTAAAATAGACTAGTCCTTTTACACCCCCAAAAATATACTTACAAAAGCATTTAAAAAAATAAACTTACATAAAAGGGCGATTTTGGGGACCATCGTAACTCGAGGTACCACTGTACATTCACTCCCCCCTTCAGTCTGAAATTCAATTCATCATTGACTAGACTTGTTTGCTCTTTTCTATGTTAACTATTAATTTCCTTCTTTTACATACCCTTCCAAATTCGTCCACCAACCTTTGTAACTTGTCTTCAGAATTCCCCAAAAGAGCGTCTGTGGTAACTCCCACTTTGTATTAGTTTCAACATCTTTCAATCCTAAACTCTAGCATTCGCTCCTTTACAACCTTATCTATAAGATTTTGTTCGGATTTTTAACAACAGAGGGTTAGCCACCCAGGAAAACCCCAGAAAGGCAATGCGTCATCGACGGACTGTCTGTCTTATTTCCATTGGGGTCCTCAATCTTGTCCCCCAGGATGCCACCCACACCAGTCCACTAACATCCAGGTACCTACTTGCTAGGTGAACGGGACAACAGGTGTAAGGAAACATGCCCCATGTTTCCACCCTTGCTGGGGATTAAACCACAAACACTCAGCGTATGAAGCCTACTAGGCCACGGGCCACCTATAAATGTTAGACCGTAGTGACATCACACATTCCTGTTTAAGTCCTACTTTAACTGGGAAATAGTTTCTATCCCTCCCTCCTGCATATCCTAACCCGAGCCTTACACATTGCATAGAAACTTAACTGCTTTTAGTATTAACCGACCTCTTATTCCATACATTGGTAACATATGCTGCTACATGGCTCCCCTTTCATATGCCTTTTCTAAATCCATAAATGTTACCAATAGCTCTTTACCCTTATCTAAGTACTACTCACTTATTGCTTCATTGTAAACACTTGGTCTACACATCCCCTATGTTGTCTAAATTCTCTCTGCTCTGGTACAGCTACTGGTACATATAACAATTCTATATCTAATGTCAGTAAAATCTTTTGGATTATTTTTCTTTCAAAATACAGCAGTAACATCTTAACTAAATGATTATATATGCTTATCTGGGATGTATTAAGGCACATGGCATTACAGTATGGAGATACAGTGGATCCTCGGTTTTTGTTCACCTCCGAACTCGAACAATTACATAAGTGTATTTTTGTAAGAGCTTTTGTAAGTGTATTTTGGGGTCTGAAACGACTAATCTAATTTACATTTGTCCTTATGGGAACAAATTCGTTCTGTAACGGCACTTGAACAGCATTCTGGAAAGAATTTTCAACAAAAACCGAGGGTCCACTGTACTGTAAATCTATCAGGTGGGATAGCACAAGTTTCTACAATTATAATAAAGTTAAATTCAGAACTTATGCCGTGGATAGATTCAGTGAAAACTTTTTTACCCACGGTAATAGTAATGCAGTATCCATCATTTGATTGGCTGTGCTAAAATAAAAGTGACTGTTGTAAAACACATTTTCTTGATAATGGAAGACAATATTCTCTTTGTAAGGATAACGAATCTAGTTTCTTTTTTACCATTAACTTTAATCATACAAAATACAGATTAACTCTAGCAGCAATAGCACCAGTTTTCAGATTGTACAATAACCACTTTGGTAATGGTGCAATTATAGTGGATGGATTGCAATCTTTGTTAATGAATCAAATCATATAATCTGAAAATTTTACTTGGTATAGGAATTACTTGCAACGTGTCTTTGATGGTAGGACCCTGTAACAACTCAAAGTAAAACAAACTGTATCTAGTCTTCATATTCTCCTAAAATGAGTTACCTGAGATTGAAAATCATGGATAATTATCATTCGGCATCACTATGATTTGCTATCTTGGCATCACCATTAAATAACAATTGTGGTAATCCAGTAGGAACAAATTGAGATGAGAATAAGCACAACTAGTACAGAGATGCTTCTAGAAACACAAATGTCCGAGAAAAATCTGAAATTTTGTTATGTTTACCTGTGCTCTTGTTAAGTGATAACTTTGTATAGCAAAAAAAAAAAAAAAAAAAAAAAAAAAAAAAGTATCCCTTAATTAAACACGGTGACAAATTACATTATAAAAACAACTTTCACTCATTTTTTTATTGATTTTACAAGTTTTATGTGAACCCTAGAAGTTATTGTTAGAAAAGGTTTAACCCTTTAACTGTTCACATTTTTTTTTGCTATTTTTTTTTAAACAAGAGTACATATGTACAAATATAAGAAAAAATATACAAGTAAATCAAGTTTTTGTGACATGAAGCTCTTGAGCACATTGATGCCTAGTAATAAGGGCTGATGTAATCTTACATTATCAAACAAATCTTACATTATCAAACGAACCACATTGCACTGTGTTTATATATCATGTTATTAACATTTCCATCAAGAAAAATAATTGTCACTGCTTAAGTTATCAAGCAGATCAAGTTGTTGAGAAATACTGTGAGGCAAGAAACTTGACAGCCATTAATATGACAGTGGTATGGCATCATTATGCTCGGTCTATATGGTTTTACCCGCAGTTTTTGTCACACCACGTGTGACAAAAACTTATATAAATACTTAATGGCCATTGCCATTCAGTATTTATATAAGAACACCATTGTCTTCTAGTGTAAAACATAGTGTCATGCCACAACACTGCTGCTTCACCCAGGAAAAACCAGACAAGACTGTGTTCATTTTACGCATGTTTTATTTACTCTGTTTACTGTCTTCATCGAAGCATAATACTGTATATATATGTTGTATACAGTACATCATATTAATCACTCAGTGCTGTTTGCAATTCTATTATACAATAATATTAGTGTTCTCTTTAATACATTATTAGCTAGTCACTATAACTTAGCTTTCTTACTGGAATATTGCCTAGTGGGGTATGGGGCGTACAGAGAGCCAAGATGTTTGTTCATCAAAAGTTACGTCATCTTTTAAATTAAACCCATGGAAAATAATGTGATCCACATCGTAAACCGGGGTGAGCAAACTACGGCCCGTGGGCCGCATGCGGCCTGCCAAGATCAAGAGGAGATTGGAAAGTAGACCACTGGTAGTTTTATTCATCTCTGCACTCAGAAAAAGTTTCAAAATATGAAAAAATTTGCAAGAAAGATGTTTGTGTTGTTTGCATAAATTGAATGTAGCCCCTACACTGAAAAGTTTGCCCACCCGTCATAAACAGTTCTTCATGTGGCCACACACATCAACATGATAAACAGCAAGGGTTAACTATTATTAATATTGAAAGCATTTCCATTTTCTCCTCTAATCACTGTTGAATATATTGCATTCACACAAACATTTTGCATATAATTTATCCTGTTTATCGATCTTTTATTTTCCCCATCTGTAACCACCGACATTTTCCTTCAACTCTCTATTTTACTGCAACTAATGAAAGATGATTGCTTTCAATAAATTTTTATTAAATCAAAATATTTTCATTTTAACTTTTACAACCTATATATGGTATGGAACTTGTTTGTTTGCAGTTTCTCTTGTCATTCTTAATGATTCTGTGCTCTATTTAATCATAATCTTAAAAAATCAGGGCCATATACTATTGAAGAGGGTACATAAGAACAATGTATTAACAATATCTTCTGAAAATGTTGCACAGTGTATTTTCAGTGCAAGTCCTCCTTTAAATCATATAATTATTGCTGTACTGAATCATGTAAATCTGTGGTCCATTAAAATGCTATTTTGTGAGTTTCTGGAACAACTGACATTTACTGTAGACATCACATTATTCATTGTTTCAGGGTCTTACTAAATTATAAAATACTGTATGTGCATAGTATATATAACAGTGATTGCAAGGTATAGCATAACCTGATTTTACAAAAATGGCATTATGCAGGCCAAACTTGTATAATAAACTAGCTGCTTTTTGTATTTAACATACTAAACAGCAGACTATGAAGTTATTATTTAACATTTCTACAAATTGCAGTCTTAATATTCTAGTCAGAGAGAACACAATATTTTCTTGTACATGACAGAGAAATACAGAACACTGGTCCAGTAGTCAAAAATGTACATTCATCATCAAATGAGTGAAAGGACAAAATTCTGTGGATTTTCTTGATTCAAATGAAAAGTATTTGATGTATGGAAATTAGGAGCATCAGTAAAATCTATAGTGAATATTTAAAGAACTTCTATTCCTATGAATAAAACTTTAATGTTAAAGGAATAATTAAAACCACATTTTCAAAGTTCAAAATTTTAAGAAATTTGAAAAAATAAACATTCCCATCCTATATTATTAGGCATTGTGGAATAATAGTTTTCATGAAAATTTATGTATAAAGCTTTGGGAAATATTCCTTCTCTTAAGTGAATAAAACAAACTCTTATCGCATATACAAGTCCCAGAATCATGACTAACAGGAGCTTGTATGAACATATAGATATACAATTATTTATATTTTATATACTGTATATAAAAATGCAACAATGCCCTGGGTCACATTATTTGCTGCTTAAACATAACATTTTCTGACAGAAAAATGCTTATCTTTACCTTTCAACTGACAAGTCAGTTATTTATAAAATAAATCTCCATACAATTTGAAAAAAAGCATGAAGGAAAAACTATATCCAAAGCTTTTTAATGCATATAAGCAATGCTAGCATATCAAATTAAAAATTCACACTGAAAAACATTCACTTCAGCAAATACACAAAAAATTTAAGGGGAGTTCAGTTTTCGTAATTACAATTTACCCACAATGCTCTTTACCCAGTGAGAGAACCTAGTGTATGCATGATAAGAATGATGTTAAAAGCTTCAGCAGAGGTACTGTATAATAAATATTTTGGAAGAAACATGTGAACTGATAACTACTGCATAAGTTATATGTTTAGTATTGACTATTTTAGACTGCATAAAAAAATATATTACCAAACAGAGAAGCAAGTTTTCTAGTTTGTTTATACAGCTGGACACCCATAGTTTGAATGAAGAACTAACTTGAATTAACCTTCAGTCTAAATTAAAAAACAAAAAACTGCAGTACATTTAAATATTTAATCTTTTAATGAATTCATACATTTAGGATATCATAACTGATACTGTATCTCAAAATCAAACATTAGGAACATGACACATTATGCAACTTTTCCTTCCACGACAACTACTATATTGTAAAATTATTCATGCTTACACTGGTACTGGCCTGAGGTAAAAGTCTGACTATCATGGCACTGTTGAATGCCGGTCTTTTTAAGACAGCACATTTAATTTTAACATTTTAGAGACCCTGAACTCTCCCCAATAAACACAACCACAACGAATAAATCCGTTCAGCACTTTCCTTAGACTAGAGTAGACCCAATTGCCTAATAAAAGAAGAGGCTCAGGCCTAAGAGCACTCAATAATTAAAATGCAACTATTGAATAAGTTTTCAACATCTGAAATAATATGTAAAATTTTATACTGAAAAATATACTATTGTACTATACTTGGTTCTGGCAAAATATATTTCTCAACATATATTACTCCCTACAGTATAAAAAATACAATGGTACATTAAATTTCATAAATGATGGTAAAAAAAGATACAAGGAAACTAATATAACAGTTGTAACAATGAGGGCTTTCAAGTTTTCTAAGACATTTATCTCTTTACACAAACTACATTTCAACTTTTGCTAATCAATTAGTGTCCAGACACTAAAATAGCTGATTTCTGAGTATTCAGATATTTATCTACATACTATCTTTATATGGACAGGTTAACAGTAACATGTTAATCTGAGTGTATTTGGTACTGCCATAAGCCACAACCTCTTCATATTCTTAGGCAGAATTTTCTTACAAATAATGGGAAATAGGAGCCATAAAATAAAAAAAAAATACCAACAAAAACTAGAACTATTTTTTAAACACGGTGTGTTTACAAATTTCAATTACTTCAACAAAGGAGGGAGGGATGGAGTTAGGCACTGCATGCACATGGCCAGTTTTATATTACCATCTAACTGTGACAGTATTTATAATGCAAACATGGCATGTTCACTCAGTTCTTATGGAATTATTCTCATATTTATGGAAATAATATTCTCCAAATTGTAGCTGTCACCTTACAAGTAGAAGAAATAATTAAAGCCACTAGAAAACTAACTTCACAAAATAAATCATTATAATTAAATGAAAATAAAGGACTTTTTTCTTCATACACTATTAAAGCTAGAATCATCTGAAGTGGGAGTGATAGGAATACATCATAGTTACAAAGCGAATCAGGCACTATATTGTATCACCATTCTAATGATTAACAAGAACTGCAGCCCATCTGGCATATAAATACAAAATGTATTTCAGTAAGAGTAGTTCATGTTAAGCAACTTATCAGATGCTCATCATTATCTTATCACTTATTTCAAAGTTATAAGCAATATAACAAATATTGTACTATTGCCCACACCCTAAAATTACATGCAAAAACTGTGTCTATATTAAACATCTGACTGGTAAGTAAATTGTAGCTCTAATCAAACATTCTGATATCACATTTACCAATTGTACCAACACACAGAAGTGGCATGAAAGTCGTCAAATGATACTGCACCTCCTCCCAACAGGCAATAATATACTCTAGGTCAGCCATTTAAGGCAAAGAATAAAATGCTCTACTATTATATTATGAATTGTTTAGGTAATTAATGAATATAACTGGAGAATACCTGGAGGGTGTCCCGGGGGTCAACCCCCCCAAAGCCTGGTCCATGACCAAGCCTCGCGGTGGATCAGGGCCTGATCAACCATATGGTAGATGCTTTTACACAAATGCAAACTTTTACAATTATTCATATAGATACATTTGTCAATTAACTGCACCAGCTGTTATTATTAAACTCAAGTAGATTTTTATAGTTACTAATAACAAAGAAATCCTAGTTTCATATATTGTGCACTGCTAAAAGTGTACAAATAACAATTTATGACAAAACCCTTAAACAGAAGATAAAAATGGAGATTCTTATAGAATTAATCAAGATTTATGCCAATCAAATGATTTCATTAAAGAAGAAGAAAAAAAATACATACACAGAATGTGTGTGTATTCATATTTACAACATAAAATCCTGGACATTCAAAAAATTTCAGAAATAATTTAATGGAAGTCTACATACAGTACTGCTTTACTGTATTATATACAGTACTGTTTTACTGTATTTCAGGATTACTCACATTTCAACTAAAAAGATGAAATATATATAGAGTATTAAAGGAAAATTAAATCCTGAATTCTAAAACAATAATTAAAAGCTAAATAATTTAATAATGTTATTGAGGGAAGTACTGCCAGTCTCCTGTCCAACACATCTCATTTAACAACCAAGGTTATTAAAGAATTTTTAATAATGCATTCCCCCTCTCCTTCCTTATATATTTCTTTGTCCTCCATTCTCTCTCTTCATCTAATTTCTTTCCTTTAAGTCCCACAGAGCCATCCCATCTGCATCATATATATAATTTTTTTATTAAGGATATAGAACGTGTGTGTATTCTTGCAATGTATAAATACAAGGTGGGCTACTGTACATGGAAGAGAGGCGTTTCATATGGAAAAGAAGAAACACAAATGAGAGATAAGGCAAATCAAATAAAAGTTTTTGCTTACATTAAGTAAAAGTTTTGACACATGATAGATAACATGAGGAAGCTAAGGAAGCAAATAGATGTGTGTGTTGAGTTTAAAATGATTTTAAGGGGTAAATAAGGAGGAGAAGTATCCAAGAATGAGAATATATTAAGAAACTGTTGAATATATATATATAATAAAATGTAAGCAGAAATTTTAAATTTTAGGACAAAGGGAATGAAAGCTATTAAAGTGAATGAAAAACAAACAAGATTATGAAGGTAGTGGGAACTGGCAAGAAAGTTAAAGGTGTGGAAAGGACTAAGATTGAAATACAAAAAGTAGGTGATGTTTGTGTTGTAATAGTTGGTACAGTTGCTCAATATCTGTATGAAAGAAGGGAGGTGCACAAAGACTGGGAACAAGTATGAATAGTTTCTTTACAAAAATGTAAGAACTATTAAGTAACAAGTTGGTAAATAAACCAGGAAAAGTGCTTGGCAAAACTGTGATTGACAATTAAAACCACAAAAGCACGAGTTTGGATAAGAAGAGGAAGTAAAAATAAAAAAGAATGTGTGGATCAAGTGCATACACTGAAGCATGAACACTACTACAAGTGAGTGATGCTTTAACCCCTTCGGTGTCGGTCCCATAAAATTACGGCTTTGAAGCCAGTGTCGGTCCTGTAATACAATGCCAAAATTCTAGAAGCTTCTGATCTTGCAGGAGAAAGCTGGTAGGCCTACATATGAGAGAATTAGTCTGCATGGTCAGTGTGCACAGTATAAAAAAAAAATCCTGCAGCAAGCAGTGCATAATGAGAAAAAAAACTGCGACTGTGTTTTTGGTTTAAAACAGTAACTTTGCAGTGCTCATGGTTGTATTCTCATTTTTTTGGTCTCATTTGATAGAATGGAAGATATATTACAGAAATTGAAGTGATTTTGAATAGTTTACTGACTAAATGTAGCTTAACCCTTAAACTGTCCAAATGTAGATCTACTTTCACTCGCGTAGTGCTGGAGATGTGACTAATAAATATAGAAAATGTTATTTTAGTGCTGGAATGTTTGCATTGTTAATTCTAGACCTTATTTTGAAACTGGCCTTTCTTGAATTGTGTGTGAAATTGGCCAAATTACCAATTTCTGATCACTAGTGGGTGGTTGAAATAAGTAAATGGGAAGACTCTTGTACTCAATTGATAGAACAAAAAGGATTCTAGCGAAATAGCTATGAGTTTGGTCAACTGGAACAATGGAATTGGCTGAAAATAGGGCTCAAATTGGGCGAAATCGCTGATTCGTAAATATCACAGAGACTGCTAACTTCGCGGAGCGTAATTCCTTAAGTTTTCAATCAAATTTTGAACTTTTGGTTTCATTACCTCAGGAAAATGATTATCATTTCATAAGAAAAAGTAATTTTTTTTTTAAATTCTTTGACACTATGGGCAAGTTTGTGAGCAGGGGTCTCAACACTCAAAGGGTTGAGAGACAGGAGCAATTTCTTTTGCTTTCATGGAATGGGAAACAACATATAACAGGGTGAATTAGGAAGCACTGTGGTTAGTATTGCAACAAAAAATATATAGGTGATAGCTTGCTGAATGCTGATGAATAAGACATGTACAATACCCGGGTATGTTTAGCAATGAAAACGTTTCACTTGTAAAGCAGGATTTTTCAATGTAATGCAGGGGTGACATACTGGAGACAATGGAAGAGAAAAAGTAATTTTAAATTGTTCAGTCCCTTAGTCTTAATAGGTGCTCAGTCCATTAGTCTTGATAGAAGGTACTCAGTCCCTCTGCCTTGATTTATCTAAGGCATAGGTATGAGGAAGTAGACTTAAATACAGGAGACAGAGTAGAGGTGTAGCAGTTGAAGACTGTCACAGGGGAGCAGGACCAACTAGTGGAAATAGTTTATGCCCATCAGTTGGCAACAGAGTTGTGAAAGATGCTCTCCATACCACCAAGAATTCCCACCACTGGCCCAACTGCCATGCAAGACCTCCTTCCACTAATGGGTCCTCCCCAACTGCTCGAGCTTCAATATATAAATCTGCATCCTCATGCCTCTGCTTTAGATAAATCAAGGCTAAGGGACAAAAACCCCCTTTTATTAAAGCTAAGGGACCAAACATCCTATATCAAGAATAAGGGACTGAATACCTTATATCAAGGCCAAGGGATCGAACAACTTAAAATTTTCCCTCCACTTCAACTGTTTCCGGAATAAAATTTACCTCTGTATTAGACAGAAACAAAGGCCTGCTGTGAAGGCACAATGTCTTGTTAATAAACATACCCAGGTGTTGCACATGCATCTTATTCATCAACTCACTGCTATGGTACCCATAAACCCCTTCACTGTCAGAAGCCCCAAAATTAAAAGTGCTCACAGTCTCTGCATTAAAAAAAATGGTAGAGAATCTTTTTCTGATGGTAATGACACCAAAAATCTGAAATCTGAAAGATAACTTGGGGAATTATGCATGCACAAAGTTAGCGACCTGGGCATAAATTACATATCAGCGATTTTGTCTACTTTGAGTTCATAAAGAACAAAAAGGCACAATATTGTGACTGGAACAATACCCAAATAACCTGCAAATAGGAGAGAGGCTTATGATGACATTTCGGTCCAACTTGGATCATTTACAGAGTCAGTGTGTGACTGTAAATTGTCCAAATCGGACAGCGTTGTATAGCTCCTCTCTCATATTGTGGTTTATTTGTGTACATGTATATGTACTTTTAGTTCTATTTTAAGCTAATTACATTGCTTGATTCGACCAAATTCATAGCTATTTCACTAGGATGCCTTCTGTTATACTGATTGAACACAAGAAACCCCCATTCAACTATCAAAACTACCCTATAAAATGTGCAGAATTTGGCAATTTGGTCAATTTTACACAAAATATAAAAATTTCTATTTAAAAAGTCGAAAATAAACACTGTAGACATTTCAGGCACTAGGCAACATTCCCTTCATTCATTAATCATGTCCCCAGGCCTCTCCTATATATTTCCTCCATTTTGAATTCATCACACAAAAAAATTACTACTTACCCTATTTCTTCGATAATAAAATATAACCAGAAATGATCGGTCATGGTTTAGGGCATCCCAATAACTAAAGCAGACCTAGAAAAAAGCCATAAAAAATAGGAGGGGAGAAGGTTTTAGGGAAGGTCTTATCCATTCTCAGGAAAATTGGCAAAAATCTAATATTTCTAATGTCTTCCATTCTATCAAATGACATCAAGAAACAGACAATAAAACCCTAACATCCATCCTAGAAAACATCTCAGTCGCTATTTTAAACCAAGCACAAGGTCAGAAGTTAGCTTTTCCTATCATGCACTGTAATGGGCAAAAATTTTTATACTGTGCACGTTCACCGCACAGACTCATTCTCTCATGTCCAGGCCAAAATTTGCTGCTCACTCTTATTTGAGGAAGCTGAGCCAAAACGTAGATCTATGAGAGCAACCCTGGCATTAATAACATAGATCTATGTACGAGACAGTGAAAGGATTAATGTAATGATACATGAATGCTGTAGTGTTATGACAGAAGATTCTGATGAGAAGTGGCAAAAGTTGGTAAATGCATTTGGGAGGGTATGTAAAAGAAGATTAAAAGTGAACACGGAAAGAGCAAGACAATGAGCATAAGAAAATCTTTCAATAGAAGCTTGGATATCAGATTGGAAGGTGGGAGTATGGAGGAAGTGAATATGTTCAGATATTTGGGAGTGGACTTGTCAGTGGATGGGTCTATGAAAGATAGTGAACCATAGAACTGATGAGTGGAAAGGTGGGTGGTGCACTGAGGCATCTGTGGAGACAAAACATCATCAATGAAGGCAAAAAAAAGGGAATGTATGAAGTATAGTCATACCAACACACTTACATGGGTGTGAAGCATAGTTTTAAATGTTGTAGCAAGGAGGAGGATGGAGGCAGTGAAGACATTGTGCTTGCGGGAATGTGTGGTGTGAATATTATGCAGAGAATTTGTAGTTCGGAATAGGAGGTACAGGATTACTAAAAGTATCATCAAGAGGGCTGAGGAGGAGTTATTGAGGTGGTTTGAACATCG
This sequence comes from Cherax destructor, assembly GCA_009830355.1. Lineage (NCBI taxonomy): Eukaryota > Metazoa > Arthropoda > Malacostraca > Decapoda > Parastacidae > Cherax > Cherax destructor. Next base: position 20,971 of record WNWK01031580.1, read on the forward strand.
ACAGAATGGAGCAAAATAGGATGACTTGGAGGGTGAATAAACCTGTAGTGAAGGATGGGTAGGGGTCATCCTAGGAAAGGTTAGGGGTAAAGGTTTTGTATGCGAGGGCTTGGACATCCAACAGGCATGTGTGAGCGTGTTAGATAGGAATAGGCAAGAGGTTTTACGCCGCTGTTGGAGTGTGAGCAAGGTAACATTTATGAACTGATTCAGGGAAACTGGTTAGCTGCACTTGAGTCATGGATGTGGAGGAGGAAGTATAGTGCCTGCACTTTGGAGGGGTAGGGTGGAAGTACAGTGCCTGCACTTTAAGAAGGGGTGGGAGTGGGAAGTATAGTGCCTGCACTCTGAAGGAGGGTGGGGGTATTGCAGTTTGGAGGAGCATCTGAGCTGTAATGTTGATGTGCCTCTGGCAAGACGATGATGGTGCAGTGATGATGAAAGTGTTTTTCTTTTTTGGGGCACCCTACCTCAGTGGGAGACAGCCAGTAAGTTAAAAAAAAAAAAAAAAAAAAAAAAAAAAAGGAAAGAATGACTATTACAGTGTACACATAATATCTTGATTGGTAAGCATGTTGCAAACAGGGAGTGTGAGCATATGTGTATTCTCTCCTTAAATATGCTGGTATACAGACAAGTGTTTGAATGTGTACAATATATTCTACATATTCTGACATTCTTGAACTCCCATTTTTTTTTATAGTGTAAGTTTTATGTCAAATTTACAAAACTTAACTGACCTGTCCAAGAACATTTATATAGCTTCAACAATATATCTTGGTGCAAGCCATGGCTTAAATATAATAAAAAGTAGAAATATACACTATTTACTAAAAGTAATTGAAACTTCTTTATAACAATTTTTTAAAACTAAGACTTTTAAATATTAGTACAACTTTTATATACTCTAAACTATAGCATCTGACTATAAATAACTTCTACATTATTGATGACATAACAAAGCCTCTCCAGTTCAGTTTCTCTCTCATAAGCAATGATTGTGTTTTTTACATTTACATGTATTTATACATAGCTGATACTTCTATTTTTTAATGCATAGGTACAGTATTGGGTGAAACAAGATAATTCAATTCAGCTTCACACATATTAAACATAACTCAATTGCACAAATGCATGAACCCCACATTACCAATCATACTGCCCTCCCTCCCTCCTCCCTATCCCCAGGGGCTGCTAATCTTGCCTCACCCCATATCACCATCCTGGTCCTCTCCTCCTACTTCTTCAGCTTTATCTTTAGCCCTCTCTACAACCACTGGCTGTTCTTGAAGAGTCAGACCATCCAGCTTCGATAAAACATCCTCACACTCTTCAGTTGGACCTGTAAACGCAGAAGGCAAATCCACTGCGTCCACGCCATGTGATGTCAACAGGTTGAACCTCACGACTTTGGAGGGCATCCTTCAGCTCTCGCACTCTGAAATTTCATATATTAAAAGGACTCCAAACCCATACATTAAAATTCATTAAAAATAAAAAAAGAATGCTAAACCTCATTTTTGTATTTTTAAAAAGAAAAAGTAAAAATCAACATGACAAAAAATGCAGATATAATTAGAAAGGAATACTACAGTGCTCAAAAGTAAATGAAAACTCATAATGTACAATTACA
>WNWK01031581.1:0-22603 GCA_009830355.1 Cherax destructor
CTCGATCTCTTGCTACCCTCCTCCCCTGCACAATCCACCGTCATCTTGCACTCCATACCCTACTAATCGTCCATCTCCCTCTTACAACCCACTCTCCCTGCATCCTACAATAACCTGCAGCGCTGTATAACCCCTGTGGTTTAGCGCTTCTATTTGATTATAATAATAATAATGTGGCTCGTTTGTTGGACTACGTGCGGCCAGCAGTAACAGCATGAAAGATCAGGCCATGATCCACCGGGAGGCCTGGTCATGAACCGGGCCGCAGAGACGTTGCTCCCCGAATACCCTCCAGGGTAGACTCCAGGTACCCTCCAGGTAGACTTCAAGTATCCTCCATCTAGACTCCAGGTACCCTACAGGTAGACTCTAGGTACCCTACAGGTAGACTCTAGGTACCCTACAGGTAGACTCTAGGTACCCTACAGGTAGACTCTAGGTACCCTACAGGTAGACTCTAGGTACCTACAGGTAGACTCTAGGTACCCTACAGGTAGACTCTAGGTACCCTACAGGTAGACTCTAGGTACCCTACAGGTAGACTCTAGGTACCCTACAGGTAGACTCTAGGTACCCTACAGGTAGACTCTAGGTACCCTACAGGTAGACTCTAGGTACCCTACAGGTAGACTCTAGGTACCCTACAGGTAGACTCTAGGTACCCTACAGGTAGACTCTAGGTACCCTACAGGTAGACTCTAGGTACCCTACAGGTAGACTCTAGGTACCCTACAGGTAGACTCTAGGTACCCTACAGGTAGACGCTAGGTACCCTACAGGTAGACGCTAGGTACCCTACAGGTAGACTCTAGGTACCCTACAGGTAGACTCTAGGTACCCTACAGGTAGACTCTAGGTACCCTACAGGTAGACTCTAGGTACCCTACAGGTAGACTCTAGGTACCCTACAGGTAGACTCTAGGTACCCTACAGGTAGACTCTAGGTACCCTACAGGTAGACTCTAGGTACCCTACAGGTAGACTCTAGGTACCCTACAGGTAGACTCTAGGTACGCTCCACATAGACTCCAGGTACACTCCAGGAAGACTCCAGGCACCCTCCAGGTAGACTCCAGGTACCCTCCACGTAGACTCCAGGTACCCTTCAGGGTAGGCTTCAGGTACCCTCCACATAGACTCCAGGTACCCTCCAGGGTAGGCTCCAGGTACCCTCCAGGTAGACTCTAGGTACCCTTCAGGTAGACTCTAGATACTCTACACGTAGACTCCAGGTACCCTCCATCTAGACTCCAGGTACCCTCCAGGTATAATCCAGGTACCCTTCAGGTAGACTCCAGATACCTTACACGTAGACTCCAGGTACGCTACATCTAGACTCCAGGTACCCTCCAGGTAGACTCCAAGTAGACTCCAGGTACCCTCCAGGTAGACTCCAGGCACCATCCAGGTAGATTCCAGGTAAACTCCATGTACCCTCCAGGTAGACTCCAGGTAGAATCCAGGTACCCTCCACTTAGACTCCAGGTAGACTTCAGATACCCTCCAATTAGACTCCAGGTCCACTCCAGGTACCCTCCAGGTAGACTCCAGGAGGTAGGCTTCAAGTACCCTCCAAGTATCACGTAAGGTTCTTGGACATAAAAGGTAGTAACAGAGAAACTCACGACTGGTTGGTGACAGGGTATATTAAGTAAGAGAGGAGCAGTACCCAGCGCCACACACCTGTTCAGTTATACGCCTAGCATGGAAATGAGAGAGAGGCCTCTGACGCAGCACTCACATGGTGCAGGTCTCTGATGTCACAAGTAACAAGGGATAACAAATATAATAACCTACACAACTATAACAATATGCTCCAGTACATATTACTGACAGCTCGACCATGTTACATATGACGTCTCAACATATAATACAACTCTATAGACTGAACAGGCGGGTGATACTGGGGTGATTCTATACAAAGCAAACACATTTATAACTTAGAAATAATCAAGGAAATTATAACAGGATTAAATCGACTGAATAGATAGTAATAACTGATCAACTATCACAATTCTTAAAGTAATGGTTCTTGATGTAATTTGTAATGCATTACAAATTATATTACAAAAAATTGCTCGATCGATCTGTATTCATGCACTCTATGGCTTCTGAGGAAGAAGAAATATTTATAGGGAAGAAGTTTTAACAGAAAAGATAGACTCGGCGCACATGGGTCATACTGTTAAAACGCAGAACTCGGAGAGAACTTGAATACACAAAAATCTTACTAGATACTGGAAATCTGATAACAAAACACACAGTCAATAACTTCAGTTCTAAACTGGATTTTCTGACTTCTATCTTTAGCTCAAGGCATATGATCACTTTCCTACTGAAGGAATGAACAGGCTCGATGGAGTGGATTGAACTTATAATTGCTTTCCTACTGAAGGAATGAACAGGCTCGGTGGAGTAGATTGAACTCTCTCTGGCTGAAATAGCTCAATAACACAAAATATGAGCAAAGGAGAACGGCTCTCACTATCTCTTACTGCAGGTAATAATTTCTCGACATACAGCTGTATAACCCCTGATGTTTAGCGCTTCTATTTGATTATAATAATAATCTCGACATACAACACTGTACTCTTCAAGGTTTTACTGTCAACTAGGATCATATCACTATCTGGAACACAAGGGACAACAACTGGCACTTTAGTGAGTACACTAGCAACAGAAACGGCATTCTGCAATAGCTTGTGCATCAGCAAGAGATGGAATAACTCATTACAGTAGTCTTTCTTTAGCAAGGCCATCCCTGGGGAGAACTACTACTTTAACAAATGCCATCTCAGGGATAGTTATCTCAGTACTCAAGGTTGTTTGGGGTACCTTCAGACGCCCTAGGTAAGGTGACACTATCTTGCGTGCAAGATATTGTAGGATTGGATTCCAGACAGGAGTGACAGTATTATTATTGCCTAACCGCTCGGCTACGTTAATAAATAAGGCACAGATCTACAAGAACTAATCTGAACTTCACATTCCACAGCACTGTGACAAGTCTCGGAGACAGGCAGGGAGAACAAACATATTGCTCAGAAGCTAGATACTTTCTTTCAGTCATTAAGGGATTATGAGAACTTTTTACTGACTCATTATCATTATAGCTCTGAGTAGTAGTACACACATTATTATCGCCTGAATTTACTTGAGACATGATTTCAGGCAAATTAACGAGAAATCAAAAAGAAAAGAATAAAAGAAAGTATATAGCACAATACAGCTAAACTGTTATTAACGATGTTAACTACTCTGCATAAGTAACAAGAAAAACTGCACAATAAACACTCTAAAGAAAAGATAACTCACTGGAAATTAACTTGGCAAGAAAAATTAACACATTAATATTCAAAAATCTTACTTTAACTTGAATTAACTGCAAGGTGAGTTTTCTTTACTTTTAATTTCAACAAAAATTGCAACAAATTAAAAATTCAATGCAAAAAAAAAATCAATAATGCTTATGGAAAGAGCAACAATCTGATTAAACAAATCACTAAAAAGAAGAATTACACAAAACAATTAAAATATTCACTGACAACAATTGAAATAAAGTTACGTCTTAAATCACTGAGAAAATTTCACTAGAGTATTTTTTATTACTCTTGAAAGAATGACAAATTACTTGAACACATAAGTAAACACAATAAAAATTGATAAAAGCAAAATTGAGGACTGCAAAAGTTAAATGGCACAAAACGATTGCAGAGATTATCAATAGTCAATAAAATTGCACTGGAAACAAATTTGCAACACAAGAAACAAAGATATTTGAAATTAACTAGTTTGAACACTCTTACTCTTAATTGCAAGCAAACAAGATAACTTAATGAAACAATTACTGAAACAATTCACTAAGAACACTGACTTTAATCACACTTAAGAGTGAACTTGTTCAAACAACACTTCAACATAAATAAAAATGAACAAGATATTTAACAAACAAATCAAATAACACTTAAAGGAGCTGGATTACAAACATCAAAGGTAATTCACAGGTGGAATCAATGTGTAAACTTGTTATGATAATAGAGTATAAGCAAAAATATCTATATCTTGACATAGAAAATACTGCAAGATCTGTTGGAATAAAACAAATAATAAAAAATAATAACTCAATTAGTGATACACACTGAATTAAAATTGTAATTAAAAAACTGGGAAGAATAATAAAATAATTATATACATAGTTACTGGGACAAGCAAAATTAATTACACAACAATAACAAAACAAGGGTAAACGACTGAATAATAACTCTGGGATAGAACACTTAATTCAACACAAAAATTAACAGGAAAACACAGGGGCAATGCTGGAAAAAAATTATTGGAACACAACAATAATAAGGGAAATAACACAAGGGATAACTGATTTAAAATGAACACAATACTCAGTAAAACTATACTTACTGCAAATGTGGTAAAACACAACACTATTTAAATGAAATATGACACATTAATTAATCAGAGACGATACTAGGAAAGTTCAAAATTAACGCAAGTAAAAAGTTTAACACATAACACAGTCAATAATGAAATCACAAGTCCCAGGATAACACACGGTACACTGTAATGATCAAAATTTTTCAAGCACTCGCAAATGTATCTAATTATCTGGAAAAAAAACACAATAAATGTCTCTAGGCTGTAGAACGTTGATAGTGATGATTGTGAGTTGGAGTGGGTGATGGTCTCATCTAGGCTGGCGTCGTCTGCTCCACTACACTCTCGTGGAGAATCTTGTAGAATTTGCGCATAAAAGAAGAATCCACATAGATGTAGGCTTTAATCGTAGGCGCACTAGTTGGAAGGTCACAAAATCTATCTTTACCTTACTATGTGGACCGTAAAGATCGACGATAAACCCAAAAATTGGGTGAAAATAAGCCACACACGTGGTGCTTGGGCGCGTGGGTGAGTGAGTCACGAGGTCCCACGCTCGCTCTGGCTGGCTCCCACACTACACCACTAGTCTCTTGAATTTAATCTGGGGTTTCTTGGAACACACCCAGAATACCACAGGGATGGTATTATCACTCAGAACAGCGATACACTGGAGTACAAGACGATAGGGAATTCTGGGACTCACGTGGCTTTGCTGGCTTACTTCTCAGTCAGCTGGGTTGGATGTCTTGGCTGCTTTAGACCTTTCACACAGGTTGGCTGGCTTGGTGTCTTATAAATATGAGCACAGCAGGGTTAGTAAGCTGGCTCGAGGGCTTGGGTGACGTAACTGGATGGGTGGCTTGGCTGGCTTGGGCACTCTCCCCCCTCACAAACTGGCTTATCCCGTAGTTTAATTTGCAAAACCCGGGTCTACCCCTCGTAGGTTTTAACAAATAAGAGATAAGGCACTTGACCAGGAACAGTGTAAACAGGCTGACAATTCTGCTTGGAGTTGGTAGCTGGTAGCGTGTTCTCTGGAGGCTTACTCACAGTACACAAGATGCCGGCTTGTTAAAATCTATCTCATAAAATCACCGTAATCGACAGAAATTACGGGCCCACTGCTGGCAACATTTATCACGTAGGGTACTTGGAGATAAAAGGTAGTTACAGGGAAACTCACGACTGGTTGGTGACAGGGTATATTAAGTAAGAGAGGAGCAGTACCCAGCGCCACAGACCTGTTCAGTTATACGCCTAGCGTGGAAATGAGAGAGAGGCCTCTGACGCAGCACTCACATGGTGCGGGTCTCTGACGTCACAAGTAACAAGGGATCACAAATATAATACACTACACAACTATAACAATATGCTTCAGTACATATTACTGACACAAGTAGACTCCAGGTACCATCCAGCTAGACTCCAGGTAGACTTCAGGTACCCTCCAAGTAGACTCCAGGTACCCTCCACATAGACTCCAGGTACCCTCCAGGTAGACTTCAGGTACCCTCCAAGTATACTCCAGGTAGACTCCAGGTACCCTCCAGGTAGATTTCAGGTACCCTCCAAGTAGACTCCAAGTAGACTCTAGGTACCCTCCAGGTAGACTCCAGGTACCCTTCAGGTAGACTTCAGATACCCTCCAAGTAGACTCCAGGTAGACTTCAGATACCCTCCAAGTAGACTCCAGGTAGAATCCAGGTATACTCCAGGTAGACTTCAGATACCCTCCAAGTAGACTTCCGGTACCCTCCAGGTAGACTTCATGTACCCTCCAAGTAGACTCCAGGTAGACTCCATGTACCCTCCAGTAGACTTCAGGTAGATTCCAGGTAGGTAGTAACATATATGTAGATTACGTAGGATAACCCCCCAAAAAAGGTCAGATAAAGTGACTTATTTCCATTATCTTCAAAATATTCCTGATGATTCATTCTTTTTGAAGAATGACGCCCCTCAGGTTTAGCGCCGCCTGGCGCACCTTTGAAATTTTTATTGAAACTGTCACAAGCCTTCAAATCGAATTTGATAAAAATAGGCTTTGTTTTTGTTTTTTTGCAAATTGGACCACCACACACAGCCCAATTTTTTTAAAATCTTATTTACCCATTTGTAAACCAATAATCTCCTTTTTAAAGTCTCAGATTTTTATTATAACTTACTATAACAATTCTTTTGAAAATGACGATCATCGTCTAACTCAATAGGAGGGAAGGAGTGAGGGGGAGAGTAATGGAGGGAGGGAGAGAGTGATGGAGGGATGGATGGAGGGAGGGAGGGAAGAAGGGGATATAGGGAAGGAAGAAAGAAGGGAAACATGGAAGAAGAGAGGGAGGGAAGGATGAAAAGAGGGAGGGAAGATAGGAGGGAGAGAAGGAAGGAGGGAGGGAAGGAAGGAAGGAGGAAGGGAGGGAATGAGGGACGGAGTGGATGGAAAGAGGAAGGAAGGAAAGAATTTGTGAGGGAGGGAAGGAATGAGAGAGGGAGGGAGGGAAGAAAGGAAGGAGAGAGGGCGGGAAGGAAGGTAGAGATATTTGTAACTTACAACAGTTGGATACATCAAAACTGTTCTTCTATACCACAGAACAACAGCTGTCTGTGTTTCCTTGTCACAGACCATCCCAGTCTGTGTTTCCTTGTCACAGACCATCCCAGTCTGTGTTTCCCTGTCACAGACCATCCCAGTCTGTGTTTCCCTGTCACAGACCATCCCAGTCTGTGTTTCCCTGTCACAGACCATCACAGTCTGTGTTTCCCTGTCAGCAGACCATCCCAGTCTGTGTTTCCCTGTCACAGACCATCACAGTCTGTGTTTCCCTGTCACAGACCATCCCAGTCTGTGTTTCCCTGTCACAGACCATCACAGTCTGTGTTTCCCTGTCACAGACCATCCCAGTCTGTGTTTCCCTGTCACAGACCATCACAGTCTGTGTTTCCCTGTCACAGACCATCCCAGTCTGTGTTTCCCTGTCACAGACCATCACAGTCTGGGTTACATACAAACATTGTTAAAAACTGAAGTGAGAGACTTCAGGAGGGCGATGAAGATATCATCCAGCTGTCAGTTAAAAGTTCAGTAGCTACGATAGCTCCCAGGGAAGCTTTCCTGCTGAGATGAAGCTACTGTTACTTGGCAAGTACCGTCACTTACCATGACCTAGCTCATGGAAGGTAGGGAGGCACTGATGTAGGTAGTAAAAAAGGGAGGGAGGGAATTCGAGGGAAGTAGAGAGGAGGGAGTGAGGGAAAATAGTAGGGAAGTATTAATCGAGGGAGGGAAGGGGAAGTATGGAGGGATTGAAGAGTGGAGCGAGAGAGGGAGAAAGTGAGAGGGGTAGGAATTGTGGAACGGAGAAGGAGAGTAGTTGACAGAAAGGAGAGAGGAATAGGGCAAGGAAAGAGGAAGCAAACCTGGGAAGAAGGAAGGGAAAGCGGAAAGAAGGACGGGTGAAAAGAAGAGATGGTGGGAAGAAGTGTGAGAGAGAAAGAAAGCGAGAGAGAGAGAGAGAGAGAGAGAGAGAGAGAGAGAGAGAGAGAGAGAGAGAGAGAGAGAGAGAGAGAGAGAAGAAGAGAGAGAGAGAGAGACAGACAGACAGACAGAAAGTTTAGGAAGTGTTTAAAAGTAAGTCCTGGCTCCGAAGCCTCGACGAGGGACGGATGGGGCAGCCATCCTGGCTCTGAAACCTCGGAGAGGGAAAGATGGAGGTAGGGAGGTAGGGATGGAGGTTGGGAGGAGGGGAGGTAAGGAGGGAGGTAGGGAAGGAGGTGGGAAAGGAAGGAGGGAGGTAAAAAATGGAGGGTAGCAGGTTGAGGATGACTCAGGCCGTGACACTGATATAAACACTCAGTAACCTCAGCTTATCCTATAATCCCCAGCCACCGCCACGCTCAAGCTTACGACTGTAATTTTCAGCGTCTTCCAATACTGCGTTTTGCATTTTCTGGGGGTCACTAGGAAGTATGAACGACCTCTACTTTCTCTTTCAAGAACAATTTATGGCACAGGAGATAATTTTACTACTAGTGCAATTTATGTGATAAATGTTCGTTATTTCCCGGGGTACTTACGAAGTTGAATATTTTACAGCGACCTCAGAATTTTATTCATTGTTTCCCTTTTATTTTAGTGCTAGTTAAGAAAATTCTAGAGTGATTTATTATTAAAAATGTTGCCTGGAAATATTGAACAGTCTTTACTTTACTATGCCTTCTAATTTTTTGGAAAGTATGTGCCTCAATCTCCATATATATATATATATGTCGTGCCGATTAGGTAAAACTTGCGATTTTGGCTTAAATAGCAACGCTCACCTTGCCATATAAGACAAGTGAAAATTTTCGTATGCAATAATTTCGCCAAAATCATTCTGAACATAACGAAAAAAATATATTTCGTTGTGTTTGTATATAATTAAATAAAATGTTAACGTATCTAAAATATATTTAGTTGGGTTAGGCTAAATTAAATTGCGCTTGTTGTAATAAGGTTAGGTAGGTTTTCAAAGTTTCTCTTGGAACAAAATTATAAATTCTTACATTAACATAAATAAAAAAAATATATATCTTTAAACGTATAAGAGAAAATTTTAGAAAGGACTTAATTTTAGATGAGTTCTTGCTAGTTGACCAGTTTTACCTAATCGGCACGACATATATATATATATATATATATATATATATATATATATATATATATATATATATATATATATATATATATATATATATATATATATATATATATATATATATATATATGTCTTATACGTTTAAAGATATATTTTTTCATTTATGTTAATGTAAGAATTTATAATTTTGTACCAAGAGAAACTTTGAAAACCTACCTAACCTTATTACAACAAGCGCAATTTAATTTAGCCTAACCCAACTAAATATATTTTAGATACGTTAACATTAATTTAATAATAAATAAACACAATGAAATATAATTTTTTCGTTATGTTCAGAATGATTTTGGCGAAATTATTGCATACACAAATTTTCTCTTGTCTTATATGGCAAGGTGAGCGTTGCTATTTAAGCCATAATCGCAAGTTTTACCTAATCGGCACGACATATATATATAGATAGATATAGATAGATAAATAGATAGATGTGTCGTGCCGAATAGGTAAAATTGGTCAATTAGCAAGAACTCATTTAAAATTAAGTTCTTTCTATATTTTTCTCTTATACGTTTGAAGATATGTTTTTTTTTCATTTATGTTAATGTGAAAATTTATAATTTTGTACCAAAAGAACCTTAGAAAACTTACCTAACCTAATTATATAAGCGGAAGTAAATTTAAAAAATCCAACTAAATGTATTTTATATAAGTTTACAATAATTTAATATTAAACAATCACAATGGAATATATTTTTTTCCTTAGGTTCAGAATGATTTTTGCGAAATTATTGCATACACAAATTTTCGCTTGCCTTATTCGGCAAGAATAAGGCAAGTTTTATGGGTGACCGCCTGGGAACACCAAATGCTGTTGGCATTAATCTTGGCAAACCTAAGAATAGCGTTCCAATACCTCACTAAGGAATCATTCAAGACTCTGTATACCATATACGTCAGGCCCATACTGGAGTATGCAGCACCGGTTTGGAACCCACACCTGGTCAAGCACGTCAAGAAATTAGAGAAAGTGCAAAGGTTTGCAACAAGACTAGTCCCAGAGCTAAGGGGATTGTCCTACGAAGAAAGGTTAAGGGAAATCGGTCTGACGACACTAGAGGACAGGAGGGTTAGGGGAGACATGATAACGACATATAAAATACTGCGAGGAATAGATAAGGTGGACAGAGACAAGATGTTCCAGAGAGGGGACACAGAAACAAGGGGTCATAATTGGAAGTTGAAGACTCCTATGAGTCAAAGGGATGTTAGGAAGTATTTCTTCAGTCATAGAGTTGTCAGGAAGTGGAATAGCTTAGAAAGCGACATAGTGGAGGCAGGAACCATACATAGTTTTAAGACTAGGTTTGATAAAGCTCATGGAGCAGGGAGAGAGAGGACCTAGTAGCAATCAGTGAAGAGGCGGGGCCAGGAGCTATGACTCGACCCCTGCAACCACAAATAGGTGAGTACACACACACCCATACACACACACACATATATATATATATATATATATATATATATATATATATATATATATATATCGTGCCGATTAGGTAAAACTTGCGATTTTGGCTTAAATAGCAACGCTCACCTTGCCATATAAGACAAGTGAAAATTTGTGTATGCAATAATTTCGCCAAAATCATTCTGAACATAACGAAAAAATATATTTCATTGTGTTTGTTTATTATTAAATTAATGTTAACGTATCTAAAATATATTTAGTTGGGTTAGGCTAAATTAAATTGCGCTTGTTGTAATAAGGTTAGGTAGGTTTTCAAAGTTTCTCTTGGTACAAAATTATAAATTCTTACATTAACATAAATGAAAAAAATATATCTTTGAACGTGTAAGATAAAATTTTAGAAAGGACTTAATTTTAGATGAGTTCTTGCTAATTGACCAGTTTTACCTAATCGGCACGACATATATATATATATATATATATATAGTTTATATATATTTCTTTCTCTCAACACACCGGCCGTATCCCACCGAGGCTGGGTGGCCCAAAGAGAAAAACGAAAGTTTCTCCTTTTACCTTTAGTAATATAAACAGGAGAAGGGGTTACTAGCCCCTTGCTCCCGGCATTTTAGTAGCCTCTTAAGACACGCATAGCTTATGGAGTAAGAATTTTGTTCCACTTCCCCATAGAGAATATATATATATATATATATATATATATATATATATATATATATATATATATATATATATATATATCCATGGGGAAGTGGAATAAGAATCTTTCCTCCGTAAGCCATGCGTGTTGTAAAGTCAACTGAAATGCTGGGAACAATGAGCTAGTAACCCTTTTTCTTGTATAGATTCACTAAAAAGAAAAAGAAGAAAACCGTCAAAGTGGGATGTTTGAATGTGCGTGGATGTTGTGCAAATGATAAGAAAGAGATGATTGTAGATGTTATGAATGAAATGAAGCTGGATGTCCTGGCTTTAAGTGAGACAAAGGTGAAGGGGGTAGGAGAGTTTCAGTGGGGAGAAATAAATGGGATTAGATCAGAGGTTTCAAATAGAGTTAGAGCTAAAGAAGGAGTGGCAATGATGTTGAATAATCAGTTATTGCAGGTAAAGAGGGATATAAATGTATAAATTCAAGGATTATGTGGAGTAAAATAAAGGTTGGATGTGAAAAGTGGGTTATAGTAAGTGTTTATGCACCTGGAGAAGAGAAGTGTAGAGGAGAGAGAGATTTTGGGAAATGTTGAGTGAGTGTGTGGGAGTTTTGAACTAAATGAGAGAGTACTTGTGGTTGGGGATCTAAATGCTAAAGTGGGTAAAAATGTTGTGGAGGGAGTAGTAGGTAAATTTGGGGTGCCAGGGGTAAATGTAAATGGGGAACCGCTAATTGAGCTATGTGTAGAAAGAGGTTTGGTAATAACTAATACATATTTTATGAAAAAGAGGATAAATAAGTATACACGGTATGATATAGCGCATAATGAAAGTAGTTTGTTAGATTATGTATTGGTGGATAAAAGGTTGATGGGTAGGCCTCAAGATGTACATGTTTATAGAGGGGCAACGGATATATCGGATCATTATTTAGTTGTAGCTACAATTAGAGTAAAAGGTAGATAGGACAAAAAAAGAATGGCAACAGTAAGTAAAAGAGAGGTAAAAGTGTATAAACTAAGGGAGGAGGAAGTTAAGGTGAGATATAAGAAACTATTGGCAGAAAGGTGGGCTAGTGCAAGTATGAGAAGTGGGGGGTGAAGAGAGTTGGGATAGTTTTAAAAATACAGTATTAGAATGTGGGGCAGACGTTTGTGGCTATAGGAGTGTGGGTGGAGGAGGAAAGAGGAGTGAGTGGTGGAATGAAGAAGTAAAGGGTGTGATAAAAGAGAAAAAGGTACCTTATGAGAGTTTTTTACAAAACAGAAGTGTTGTAAGAAGAGCAGAGTATATGGAAAGTAAAAAAAAGGTGAAGCAGGGGGAGAGATATAGTGTTGGAGTGGTTGGTATTTTTGTTTAATAAATGTATGAAAGAGGGGAAGGTGCCTAAGGATTGGCAGAGAGCGTGTATAGTTCCTTTATATAAAGGGAAGGGGGATAAAAGAGAGTGTAAGAATTATAGGGGAATAAGTTTACTGAGTATACCAGGTAAAGTGTACGGAAGGGTTATTATTGAAAGAATTAGAGGTAAGACAGAGAGTAGGATTGCAGATGAGCAAGGAGGCTTTAGAGTGGGTAGGGGATGTTTAGATAAGTGTTTACATTGAAGCATGTTTGTGAACAGTATTAAATAAAGGTAGGTAAGTTTTCATTGCATTTATGTATTTAGAAAAAGCCTATGATATAGTGGATAGGGGAGCAATGTGACAAATGTTGTAAGTGTATGGAATAAGTAGTAGGTTACTGAATGCTGTAAAGAGTTTTTATGAGGAAAGTGAGGCTCAGGTTAGGGTGTGTAGCAGAGTGGGTGATTACTTCCCGGTAAAAGTAGGTCTTAGACAGAGATGTGTAATGTCACCTTGGTTGTTTAATATATTTATAGATGAGTTGTAAAATAAGTAAATGCTAGGGTGTTGGGGAGAGGGGTGGGATTAAATTATGGGGAATCAAATGCAAAATGGGAGTTGACACAGTTACTTTTTGCTGATGATACTGTGCTTATGGGAGATTCTAAAGAAAAGTTGCAAAGGTTAGTGGACGAGTTTGGGAGGGTGTGTAAAGGTAGAAAGTTGAAAGTGAACAGAGATAAGAATAAGGTGATGAGGGTATCAAACGATTTAAATAAAGAGAAATTGCATATCACATTGGAGAGAGGGATTATGGAAAAAGTGAATGTTTTCATATATTTGGGAGTTGACTTGTCAGCAGATGGGTTTATGAAGGATGAGGTTAACCAAAGAATTGATGAAGGAAAAAAGGTGAGAGGTGCATTGAGGTACCTGTGGAGACAAAAAAATGTTATCCATGGAGGCACAGAAGCGAATGTACGAAAGTATAGTTGTACCAACACTCTTATATGGGTGTGAAGCATGGGTTGCAAATGCTGCAGCAAGGAGGCAGCTGGAGGCATTGGAGATGTCCTGTGTAAGGGCAATGTCTGGTGTAAATATTATGCAGAAAATTCGGAGTGTGGAAATTAGGAGGAGGTGTGGAGTTACTAAAAGTATTTGTCAGAGGGTTGAAGAGGGGTTGTTTAGGTGGTTTGGTCATTTAGAGAGATTGGATCACAGTAGATTGACTTGGAGAGCACATAAATCTGTAAGGGAAGGAAGGCGGGGTAGGGGTCATCCTCATAAAGGTTGGAGGTATGGGGTAAAGGAAGTTTTGTGGGCGAGGAACTTGGACTTCCAGCAAGCATGTGTGAGCATGTTAGATAGGAATGAATAGAGACGAATGGTTTTTGGGACCTGACGAGCTGTTGGAGTGTGAGCAGGGTAATATTGTGTGAAGTGATTGAGGGAAAACAGTTAATTGATTTAGTTGGGGATTTTCTTTCTTTTTGGGTCACCCTGCCTCGGTGGGAGACGGCCGACTTGTTGTGTATGCAATAATTTCGCCAAAATCATTCTGAACATAACGAAAAAAATATATTTCAATGTGTTTGTTTATTATTAAATTAATGTTAACGTATCTAAAATATATTTAGTTGTTAGCTAATTAAGTGCGCTTTTGTAATAGTAGGTAGTTCGCTCTTGGTACAAAATTATAAATTCTTACATTAACATAAATGAAAAATATATCTTTAAACGTATAAGAGAAAATTTTAGAAAGAACTTATTTTTATATAAGTTCTTAATTGACAGTTTTACCTAATCGGCACGACATATATATATATATATATATATATATATATATATATATATATATATATATATATATATATATATATATATATATATATATATATATATATATAAATATGTCGTGCCGATTAGGTAAAACTGGTCAATTAACAAGAACTCATCTAAAATTAAGTCCTTTCTAAAATTTTCTTATACGTTTAAAGATATATATTTTTCATTTATGTTAATGTGAATTTATAATTTGTACCAAGAGAAACTTTGAAAACCTACCTAACCTTATTACAACAAGCGCAATTTAATTTAGCCTAGCCCAACTAAATATATTTTAGATACGTTAACATTAATTTAATAATAAACAAACACAATTAAATATATTTTTTGTTATGTTCAGAATGATTTTGCGAAATTATTGCATACACAAATTTTCACTTTCTTATATGGCAGATGAGCGTTGCTATTTAAGCCAAAATCGCAAGTTTTACCTATATATATATATATATATATATATATATATATATATATATATATATATATATATATATATGTCGTCCGATTAGGTAAAACTTCAGATTTTGCTAAACAAGTCACCTTACCATATAAGACAAGTGAAATTGTGTATGCATATTCGCCAAAATCATTCTGAAAATAACGAAAATATATTTCATTGTGTTTGTTTATATTAAATTAATGTTAACGTATCTAAAATATATTTAGTTGGTTAGGCTAAATTAAATTGCGCTTGTTGAATAAGTAGGTCAAGTTTCTGGTAAAATTATAATTTACATTACATAAACGAAAAATATATCTTTAAACGTAAAGAGAAAATTTTAGAAAGGACTAATTTTAGATGAGTTCTTATGACAGTTTTACTAATCGAAATATATATATATATATATATATATATATATATATTTATATATATATTTATATATATATATATGTCGTGCCGATTAGGTAAAACTGGTCAATTAGCAAGAACTCATCTAAAATTAAGTCCTTTCTAAAATTTTCTCTTATACGTTTAAGGATATATTTTTTCATTTATGTTAATGTAAGAATTTATAATTTTGTACCAAGAGAAACTTTGAAAACCTACCTAACCTTATTACAACAAGCGCAATTTAATTTAGCCTAACCCAACTAAATATATTTTAGATACGTTAACACTAATTTAATAATAAACAAACACAATGAAATATATATTTTCGTTATGTTCAGAATGATTTTAGCGAAATTATTGCATACACAAATTTTCACTTGTCTTATATGGCAAGGTGAGCGTTGCTATTTAAGCTAAAATCGAAGTTTTACCTAATCGCAGACATATATATATATATATATATATATATATATATATATATATATATATATATATATATATATATATATATATATATATATATATATATACCCTTATATATATATATATACCCTTATATATATATATATACCCTTATATATATATATATACCCTTATATATATATATATATATATATATATATATATATATGTCAGTTGTCTAAGCCAGGTATTCAAATTAATAATATTGTTCACAAAACTCCTGTTTGTTACCCACAGATGTACACTAATAATCAAGCGATTAAATAATCGTAAAGAAAAACAATATACAAATTATGATGCATGTCAGAGACTTCATACTGATACCTGACTTACACTGAGCTGTCCACTCATTCACCTTCACCACGGGAGGGTGGGTGCAGGAGGAAAGAGGAGTGAGTGGTGGAATGAAGAAGTAAAGGGTGTGATAAAAGAGAAAAAGGTAGCTTATGAGAGGTTTTTACAAAACAGAAGTGTTAGTAGAAGAGCAGAGTATATGGAGAGTAAAAGAAAGGTGAAGAGAGTGGTGAGAGAGTGCAAAAGAAGAGCGGATGAAAGAACGGGAGAGGCTCTGTCAAGAAATTTTGCTGAAAACAAGAAAAAATTTTGGAGTGAGATAAACAAGGTAAGAAAGCCTAGGGAACGAATGGATTTGTCAGTTAAAAACAGAGTAGGGGAGTTAGTAGATGGGGAGCTGGAGGTATTGGGTAGATGGTGGGAATATTTTGAGGAACTTTTAAATGTTGATGAAAAGAGGGAGGCGATAATTTCATGTACTGGCCAGGGAGGTACAACATCGTTTAGGAGTGAAGAAGAGCAGGATGTGAGTGTGGGGGAGGTGCGTGAGGCATTACGTAGAATGAAAGGGGGTAAAGCAGCAGGAATTGACGGAATCATGACAGAAATGTTTAAAGCAGGGGGATATAGTGCTGGAGTGGTTGGTATTTTTGTTTAATAAATGTATGAAAGAGGGAAGGTACCTAGGGATTGGCAGCGAGCATGTATAGTTCCTTTATATAAAGGGAAGGGGATAAAAGAGAGTGTAAAAATTATAGGGAATAAGTTTACTGAGTATACCAGGTAAAGTGTATGGCAGGGTTATTATTGAAAGAATTAGAGGTAAGACAGAGAGTAGGATTGCAGATGAGCAAGGAGGCTTTAGAATGGGTAGGGATGTGTAGATCAAGTGTTTACAGTGAAGCATATATGTGAACAGTATTTAGATAAAGGTAGAGAAGTTTTTATTGCATTTATGGATTTAGAAAAGGCATATGCTAGAGTGGATAGGGGAGCAATGTGGCAAATGTTGCAAGTGTATGGAATAGGTAGTAAGTTACTGAATGCTGTAAAGAGTTTTTATGAGGATAGTGAGGCTCAGGTTAGGGTGTGTAGGAGAGAGGGAGATTACTTCCCGGTAAAAGTAGGTCTTAGACAGGGATGTGTGATGTCACCATGGTTGTTTAATATATTTATAGATGGGGTTGTAAAGAAGTAAATGCTAGGGTGTTGGGGAGAGGGGTGGGATTAAATTTTGGAGAATTAAATGCAAAATGGGAGTTGACACAGTTACTTTTTGCTGATGATACTGTGCTTATGGGAGATTCTAAAGAAAAGTTGCAAAGGTTAGTGGACGAGTTTGGGAGAGTGTAAAGGTAGAAAGTTGAAAGTGAACATAGATAAGAGTAAGGTGATGAGGGTATCAAACGATTTAAATAAAGAAAAATTGGATATCACATTGGAGAGAGGATTATGGAAGAAGTAAATGTTTTCAGATATTTGGGAGTTGATGTGTCAGCAGATGGATTTATGAAGGATGAGGTTAACCATAGAATTGATGAAGGAAAAAGGTGAGTGGTGCATTGAGGTATCTGTGGAGACAAAAACGTTATCCATGGAGGCAAAGAAGGGAATGTACGAAAGTATAGTGGTACCAACACTCTTATATGGGTGTGAAGCATGGGTTGCAAATGCTGCAGCGAGGAGGAGGCTGGAGGCAGTGGAGATGTCCTGTCTAAGGGCAATGTGTGGTGTAAATATTATGCAGAAAATTCGGAATGTGGAAATTAGGAAAAGGTGTGAAGTTACTAAAAGTATTTGTCAGAGGGCTGAAGAGGGTTGTTGAGGTGGTTTGGTCATTTAGAGAGAATGGATCAAAGTAGAATGACTTGGAGAGCGTATAAATCTGTAGGGAAGGAAGGCGGGGTAGGGGTCGTCCTAGAAAAGGTTGGAGGAAGGGGTAAAGGAGGTTTTGTGGGCGAGGGGCTTGGACTTCCAGCAAGCATGTGTGAGCGTGTTAGATAGGAGTGAATGGAGACGAATGGTTTTGGGACATGACGATCTGTTGGAGTGTGAGCAGGGTAACATTGTGTGAAGGGATTCAGGGAAACCAGTTAATTGATTTAGTTGGACTTGAGTCCTGGAAATGGGAAGTACAATGCCTGCACTTTAAAGGAGGGGTCTGAGATAGTGACAGCTGGGAGGGACTTTTCTCAGCTGTCGTATCTGAGCTCCTCTGCAAAGACAGTGATTATGTATGAGTGTGGTGAAAGTGTTGAATGATGATGAAAGTTTTTCTTTTGGGGATTTTCTTTCTTTTGGGTCACCCTGCCTCGGTGGGAGACGGCCGACTTGTTGAAAAAAAAAAAAAAAAAAAAAAAAAATATATATATATATATATATATATATATATATATATATATATATATATATATGTCGTGCCGATTAGGTAAAACTTGTGATTTTGGCTTAAATAGCAACGCTCCCTTGCCATATAAGACAAGTGAAAATTTGTGTATGCAATAATTTCGCCAAAATCATTCTGAACATAGCGAAAAAATATATTTCATTGTGTTTGTTTATTATTAAATTATTGTTAACGTATCTAAAATATATTTAGTTAGGTTAGGCTAAATTAAATTGCGCTTGTTGTAATAAGGTTAGGTAGGTTTTCAAAGTTTCTCTTGGTACAAAATTATAAATTCTTACATTAACATAAATGAAAAAAATATATCTTTAAACGTATAAGAGAAAATTTTAGAAAGGACTTAATTTTAGATGAGTTCTTGCTAATTGACCAGTTTTACCTAATCGGCACGACATATATACTATATATAGTATATACTATATATATACTATATATATATATATATATATATATATAATAAAAAGCTTCCCGTGGTGAAGGTGAATGAGTGGACAGCTCAGTGTAAGTCAGGTATCAGTATGAAGTCTCTGACATGCATCATAATTTGTATATTGTTTTTCTTTACGATTATTTAATCGCTTGATTATTAGTGTACATCTGTGGGTAACAAACAGGAGTTTTGTGAACAATATTATTAATTTGAATACCTGGCTTAGACAACTGACAAGTTGATAAATAAGACACTTGGGACACACTTAGGTATCTTTATTCCCAAAACATTTCGCCAGCCAGTGGCTTCTTCAGTCCGATGCATTGTAACGATGGAAAACGATGAGGAGTGTCAGGTAATCAGTCCCTCGGCCTGGAATCGGTGTGTTCAAATCCATCAGTCTTGACGAAAGTGTCTTGAAAGGCACTTTCATCAGCTGATGACGCACATGGCCAGTGTTTATTTTTGCATCAGCTGACATGACCTGTGACGTGCTAGACTAAAATTTCATCTTCTAAAAAAATTTCAGGTTAAGTCTTCTGCGAGCAGAAAGTTCAAAGGGTGAAACATCAATGGCTGAAAACGTCTATTTTAGCTCAGCGTTAAAAGCAAGAACGAATTAAAAGTCGCCTCAGCTACCAAGGATGAATATATGCATGCGGGTGGAGCTCTAATGTACCTTCAGTGTCACAGATTTGCAAGAACAAATGTATACAGATTTTCATTGTTCTCGGTACTTTCTTTAAGGTTGAATTAGAATCTGCAGTCTCTTGCTGGTGGAGTCTGAAGCAGGTCGTAGCCAGTCTCCACTGGCGACTGTTACAATGATAATATTAAGCATATTTCTTGACCAAAGTTTACCAGAAGTCAAACCTGGTTTCTTCCCTGGCTACTAGCTTGAGACAGACTTAAAACAGTTTACTTAAGTATCTATCTACCTAGCTATTATTATAAGCAGGACTTGCTGCCTGGTAGGATAGTTTAGTGCTTTTTCAACTTTGCACACAATGGTAATAGTATGGAGAACATAAACTTAACAGTAAGGTTTGGAACTTTAATATAAATTAGATGTGTAGTGTATTCATGACAAAGAATGTTGCTGGTATAATAGTGATCAACATTCATTTGTGCATAATGAAAAATTGTATAACTAAATATTTTTGTTCTGTAAAAAAAGATAAACGCCTTACCTGTACCATTAGGTACGTTACTGTAGATGAGTACTGTTCAGTATAAGCACAGGCTAATTAATGTGTGAATACCATGAGAAACATCAACCACAGTAGTAGACTGACAATCTAAACAGGTTCTTACATGGAGGATAAAGCGCAGCTTGCATAATCAATCAACCAGCTTGCCAAACAGCATTTAGCCTCACACAAAAGTTGTAACATAAAACAATTGTCCAGAACAGAGATACAAACACGACCTCACTGAGGACAAAAGCTCGTCCTAAAAATAATCACTAAAATCACAAATTACTAAATTTGAGTTTATCAACTACCAGTCCAGACTATGATAGCATGCAGGCACCAGGCTGAGATAGTTAGATCAAGAAACAGGTTTTGTATTTTAAACACACAATCAGAAAATGTCAAATCTTACTAATTCTATATAAATCTTTGGGAACATAGTTACACTGAGAACGAGAAGAATATCTCGGGTCACCAACGAGAAAGCACAGAAGGTGAGTAAGGAAGAAGCAGAGAGAGCTTCTGAATCTGCCGAGGCTGGTACGAGTGAGAGACAGTGAAAGAGTCAGGTGACTGCAGGCTGCAGGTGAGGTCGCATCCAAGAGCTTGACAAATTACCCAACATGCACCAGAATCGGCAGAGTACAGCAACAAGTGAGGCAACAGGGGGACAGCCAATGAAAACACCATTTTTGCCAGCAATGACACTGCAAAAGAATAAAAGACATCCTACCTGCCAGAGCTAAATGTAAAAGAAATAATACTATAATACATATTTTCCTTTTAGATATTAACAAAAATGTATCTTTATATTATAACATGTTCCACATTAATATATGTGTAAAAAATCATGCCTTATCAGTTTAACTGTAGAGGCATAACAGCCACCGAGAGTTTATAGAATGTATTGTTATTTTTATCTTATTTCTAATTATAATTCCTCTAGAAAAACTAATTTCTAGTTATAATTCACTTACATAAACTAATTTCTAGTTATAATTTCCGTAGAGAAACTATTCTGGGATGAGCACTTATGGGAAGGATTTTGAGAGAACTCTTGCATTCTGGACTCACTAGGTATGAAAACACAAGTATTTCAACTCAAACAAATGAATATGCGTCTTAAAATTGCACCTGGCATTTAATCCGAGAAAACACAATTGCTACACAGACTCCATGATGAGGTCTCCCCATGTCTCTACTGATTCATTATGCTGTTGGTGGGAGCTGGCAGCGTCGACACGTGCTTGCCTCAGAATGATTCAGAAGGTCGACCATGAGGTGGTGTTCCTGCTGGCACCAACAATCTATTGACTCTCCGTTCGTGGTGTACCTGCTGGAACCAATAATCTGTTTACTCACAGTTTTCCTGCTGGCACCAACAATCTGTTGACTCACTATTCTTGATGTTCCAGCTGCCACCACCAAGGTCAACCCTTATGGTGTTTCTGCCAGAACCTACAACTTGTTAAGTCAACACTCGTGGTGTCGACATAGGATCAAGCAGCCTCTTGACCAACTGATTCATCTCTCGCCTCACCTTAACTATGAAGAACATAATGCATATCAGCTCTCCTGGGAATATGGTGAGTTGGAGTGGTGGATATAGTGGTGGCGATGGTGATGGTTCTGGTAGTGGTGGTGGCGGCGATGGTGGTGGAGATGAGGTAGGATCATGGCAGGAGTGGAGTGATAATGATGGTGGTGGAGATGAAGTAGGATCATGGCAGGAGTGGAGTGATAATAATGGTGGTGGAGATGAAGTAGGATCATGGCTGGAGTTGAGTGATAATGATGGTGGTGGAAATGGTGTTGGTTTTACCTTGAGTGGTGGTGATGATGGTTGAGCTGTGTTGGTCAGTGGGGTGGCATTGTTAATTAATAGTGGTGAAGTGGTGGCACCGGAGTGTAATGCAGTGGTGGTTTTAACAAAAGTAGGTACAACCTTCAAAAACAACAATGTATCTACCTCATCTGCTAGAAAATTGATTGGACAGATAATGAGAACCTTCAAAACTAGGGACGCCAAGCCCATGATGATTCTTTTCAAATCGCTTGTTCTGTCTAGACTGGAATACTGCTGTATGTTAACTGCCCCGTTGAAGGCAGGCGAGTTTGCTGACCTGGAGAATGTACAGATAACTTTCATGGCACACATAAGAACGATAAAGCACCTAAATTACTGGGATCGGTTGAAGTCCTTTGATTTGTATTTCCTGGAGCGCAGGCGAGAAAGATACATGATAATATACACTTGGAAACTCCTAGAAGGATTAGTACCAAACCTACACACGAAATTCACTCCCTACGAAAACAAAAGACTCGGAAGGAGACGCAACAATTCCCCCAATGAAAAGCAGGGGCGCCACGAGTACAATAAGAGACAACACAATTTTTCAGGGGCTCAAGACTGTTCAACTGCCTCCCAGCATACATAAGGGGGATTACCAATAGACCCCTGGCTGTCTTCAAGAAGGCGCTGGACAGGAACATAAGGTCAGTACCTGATCAGCCGGGCTGTGGTTCGAACGTCGGTTTACGTGCGGCCAGCAGTAACATCTTGGTTGATCAGACTCTGATTCATCACAAGGCCTGGTCTCATACCAGGCTGCGGGGGCGTTGACCTCCGAAACC
>WNWK01031582.1:0-22602 GCA_009830355.1 Cherax destructor
TGAGTCTAACAAATGACCCCGGACAACATCGCCACAGACCACTGCCGCAAACCCAACACTGTCTTCTGACAGTGTTGGGTTCGCGGCAGTGATGGCATGAGCATGTGACCGGAAGTGATCAAGAAAAAGAGAGAGAGAGAAGCAGTCATAGGCAGGAGAACTTTGGCACACATCACTAGAAGCAGCACTAGAAGAGAACAGACACGAACCGTCGGAACCTCCCAAGGGCGAAGGGAAAGGTAGACACTTCATGAACATACAAAGGAGGCAAGTGGAGAGAAGACCGGAGTGAGTGAAAACGAAGTGAAAACAGTTGGAGTAAGCAGGGGCGATAAACAAATAACGGGCTTCTACTAACGTCTGAGACCAACCTATACATAGAAGGAACACGAAGGTCATGCGAGCTAACAAAGTAACGAAGGTAATGAGCATCACGACGATCAACTAAGGAAGGAACATTCGCCCCAGCATAGAGGCTTTCAACAGAGGATGAACAAAAGGCACCAAGGCCTAAACGTAGACCCTGATGATGAAGGAGATCAAACTTAGAAAGAGTTGTAGAAGATGCAGAATAGACTTGGTCGCCATAATCCAGCTTGGACAAGACGAGGGTGGAATGCAAACGGAGGAGAGTCCGACGATCTGCTCCCCATGAACAATGCTCATGAATTTTAAAACGATTTAGCCAACCATGGCAAGCTGCCTTCAAAGAGTAAATGTTAGGTTTCCTTGTCAACCGGTGATCGAATAGAAGGCCAAGAAACATGATTGTATCACATTCTTGGATATGTGAGCAGTGTATATTCAATGAAATATATGGGACAAGAGGACATCTAGTGAAGGTAATGAAATGGGTTTTCGTACTAGAAAATTTAAAGCCATGAGTAGTGGCCCAATGGGAAACATGGTCAATCACATCCTGAAGGGAGGCTGCTACCAGGCAACAGTCAGCGCCTGCGTAAGCTATAGCGAAGTCATCCACATAAAGTGACGACCAAATATGCGATGGAATAATGGAAAGGAGGTCGTTTATAGCCAAGAGAAAATGGGTAGTGCTAAGGACACAACCTTGTGCGAATCCATCTGCCTGAACAAAGTCTGAGGAATGCAAGGCGCCAACTCAGACACGAAAATGTCTTTCAGATAAGAAAGCAGTGGGTCTGGGCTAAGATATTTCACCTCCAAGTGGTGTCATATGCCTTCTCGAGATCAAAAAAGACTGCTAGGACGGAGTTTTTATTAGCAAAAGCATTTTGCACATACATATCTAAGTGAAGCAAGGGGTCCAATGTAGACCAGCCCTTGCGAAAGCCATGTTGGCGAGGAGAAAGACTATTGTAAGTCTCTAAATACCATATCAGACGTCTATTCACCAATCGTTCCATCACCTTGCAGATTATACTGGTTAGAGCAATGGGATGATAGTGAGAAGTATCAAGCCCCGAAGTGCCTAGTTTGTGAAACGGCAGTACAATGGCAGATTTCCATTGTTGAGGGAGAACCCCTCGTGTCCAAACAAGATTGAAAAGACGCAAAAGGACTGTAAGGGCTGTAGAATGCAGATGCTATAGCATAGGGATATGAATATCATTGGGCTCAGCTGCCAATGACCAGCAAGCTATATGGCTCCATCCCATTAGAAGAGAAATCCAAGGGCGATTGCTCCCCGGCAGACTTAGAAGAGAGAAACGAGGGACAGAGGTGAATCCCTTGGGAATCATGACACAAGATAGTTCCCGATTTCCATGACAACTTCAAGAGGTTCCAACATCAATGACATACTACTATAAAGAAAGCCCTTTGTTATGCAGAGCATTTCAGGCAAATTAGGTCCTTGTCCCAGGATGCGACCCACACCAGTCAATTAACTCCTAGGTACCCATTTTACTGATGAGTGAACATAAACAACAAGTGTAAAGAAAAACGCAGGAGACCACCAAGGCATGCATGCCTGAGAATGCCTGCCTGAGATTTGAGAAATAGAACGTGATGCTGCAGTCAAAACTAAGCCCGAAAACTGGTGCACCAGCTCATTAATAGAGGACAAAGATGGGTCCCGACATAAAGCAGCAAGGTGAGAATATAAGTCCCAATTCGCTCATCCAAATTGCCAACGGGGGCTACGGGGCGGTCGGGCATACATAGTAGAAGTAAGCATAATAGAAAAGTGTTCACTATCGTGCAAATTCGGGAGAACAGACCAAGGGCAATTGACGAGGAACAGATAGAAAGATCGATGCAAGAAAGAGACTGAGTGTGAGAGTCAAAATAGGTGGGAGCACCCGTATTTAAAACATGAAGAGAATGAGAAGTGAGAAGATTCTCCAACTGATCACCACGAGAGTCACAGTGGGACCCTCCCCAAAGATGTTGGTGAGCGTTAAAATCACCAAAGAACAAGAAGGGCGGCGGCAGAAAAGAGATCAAGAATGCAACATCTGAGATGCATAATGCACGGGAAGGGGAGAGATATAGAGACCAAACTGTATACCATCTGTGCAAATAAATACGGGCTGCAGTATAATGCAGCTGAGAATGAACAAAGACCTGCTGAAACAGTGTACCAATGTGCACAAGAAACGCGCTCTCATTAAAAGTTTCATCTTGAAACGGATCAGAAGAATGCAACAGCACATAGCCGAAAACGGGACGGATAACCGCTGAACGAACTTTAGGCTCTTTTAACCGGACACATACTGGGGAAACTGGGAGAGGAACACCTGGAGCTCTCCCTGATAACCCCCTGAGGCCACGAATATTCCATTGTAAATAAGTCATTATTTACAAAGATAGGTATGCCAACAATGATAAGGGTCAGGGAAGTCAATGTGTGGAGGTAATGGAAAACTTGTAAAAAAGGAGGAATCGAAATGCTGTGAAGGAAAAGATTCCTGTGAGGGTTGTGAAAAATAAGAAGGGGCCTAAGAAGGTGCACCGGTGTCCATTGAGGCTTTCGTCTCCTCAATATAGTCGGAGATAGCGTCAAGTGATTCAGTGGACAAGGAAGATGACGATACCATGACTTCAGAAATAGGTGAGGTAGAGCAAGTAGAGATCGGGGAGACTATGTAGAGAACCAAATAGGTCTGAGAGGGGAGGGGAGTATGAACCTGGAGAGATGTGCCAGCGGGGACAGAAGAGTCTTGCAGTGGAACAGGAGAGGAAGAAGGCTGGAAAAGGCCTGGGAAAGGAGTCTGGAGGGCACAGGAAAAGAGGGGACCACACGAGGGAGGGTGAACCTCCAACTTTGTGTGAGAGTTAGAAAGGGGTTGAGAACAAGGCACCAAGGCCGAACTGTAAGCACTGGAGGAATGCAAAGAGACGTGGGCTTAGGAGACAGGTTCAACTTCGCAGGTGATAGGTGCAAAGAAGGTGCAGGCGTGTGAGGACTCGTTGGGTAAGAAACTAGGGAGCAAGATGAAGAAGAGGTAGAAGTAGGAAGAGGGGGGGGGTTTAGAGGGTAAAAACGCAAAAGAATTAGAGATGGGGGTGACCCTAGAAGACATGGCATCAGAGGAGCTGGTAAGTGGGTGTACCACCAAAGTTGGAGGTCTCCTAGCTACTCGAGAATAAGGAACACAAGGAAGATTCCCCTGAACGTCTTTGCTCTCCTTAAGACAACGGATTCCACATTCATTAAGATAGACCTGACATCGGTGGGAAAAAGAAGGATGAGTTTCATTGCAATCATGACAAGTGGGGGAAAGACTGCAAGATGTATTGACATGATCCGTGGCACTGCAGACCAGGCATTCCATTGCAAACTTGCAGTATTTAGTGGGATGTCCAAAGCGCCAACAATTTCGACACTGTTGGGGTGTAGGGACCACTTCACAGACCTCTAGCCGATGTCTCGCGATATAAACGGAGGACGGGAGTTCACGGCAGTCAAAGGTAAAGCGAGTGATGTTACTGGGAAAGCGCCTCTGCCCACAAGAAGGCAGGACATATGTATACACTTTGAGAATCGGAAGATCCTGAAGGGTTAATTGCTCTAAAATATCATCACATCAAGACAGAAAATCACACTGTACAATGGTACAAGGTAAGAGCACCGTACCACTGCAAGAATTGAGAGTAGAGTGCTTGTGAACTGTGATAGGAATATTACCAATGGAAGTAAGATGGGAAAGATCATGAGCTTGATCTGCATTATGAACTGTACAATGCATGCACTACTCCAAAGAGCGTGAAAGGATATATTTTAGCCAATGTGTTGTAGAAGAGCTTTACCTATACTGTGGTGTGAAAGATAATCAGTTGGAGATGTCGGTTGTAGGGAAAAGATTTTGGTCCACTGTGTACTTGTAAACATGGTACATAAAGGAAGTGGGTGTTGTGTAGGTCATTTATGGGTGGAATGAGCAGAAATCGATGAATCATCGTCAGCAAACAGTCTGGAACATTTAGGTATTGGACCGTGGGCAGCCCAACCTGAGGCAGGAGGGTGATTCAAAAACCATTGCACAATACTTGAAGAAGCCAGACACATAGTTAAAGGCTTGCAGGAGGCAGAGGCACTAGAAGAAATGAGCGGAACCTTTACACCTGGAGCAGATGACAAAGTGTCACAAGCAGGAGGCACAGGGGCATGGAAAAAGTCTGGTGAATGGTTCAACAACTAAGCTGGGTCAGAACAGGATATGGTAACAAAAAGGGGCCTGGGGAAGGAGGGGGGTCACAGAACGAAGACTCCATGATGTTGGTACTTCTTACTTATTATTATTTTAAAGAAAAATAAGAAAGAAGGAAAGAATAAAAAAAGAAGGGGGACAATGGAGGGAAAGCTATCAGAAAGCATGAAAGTGCCGTAAGTGTCCCCTCTCATCTGAGAGGACCTCGAGACCTCTAGGAGTGCAGATGCAGCATGGAACCCATGCCATACCCTACCCCTCACCGTAGTAAACCATCGCTCCAGAATAGCAACCTCACATCTACCGAGCCACCTCGGTAGACAAAAGAGAGGGCGGTCAGACACCCGGCAAAAAGCATACCTCCTTTGGCTGCCATCTACCAGAACTGACAGGCAGCCTTTGGAGATACATCCATCACCTGCAGGACACCCCGCTTCGGCTCCTGGATATCCGCGAAGGGAGCAGGGCGCCTCCAGATGATCCAGATTCCACGGCAAACTACACCACTTCCCCCTACCTAGAAACCATAATGCCAGAGGGAAGGACCCCAGAGGCTACAAACCGGACGGGGAAAAGGGAGGGATGGGAGAGGGAGGAGAGGGAAAGGGTGGATGGTGAGGATGGGATAGGGAAGGGGGGATTGGGAGGTAATTAGGTTCGGTCTGAGGAAGGAGACCAAAAGGTCTAATTCCACTGACAAAGAGCCTCTTCACCGCACCAAGGAGCTCCCCTCGACATGCAGTGTGAGTCGAACAGGTAAGGAAGTGAGGGTATTGAGTTAATGACCAGAGCTTTGGTAAGATGGGGAAGGAAGAAGATTGGGTAAGGATGGAAATATGGAAAAGGGGTGGGTGGGGGAAAGTGAGGGTATATGTTTGTTCAACATTCAAGTGAGTGATGGCAGAGGAGGAAGTGACTTGGAGACAGATGGCACTTTGAAATGATGTAAAAATACAGAAGTGAAATTGGAAACAATGAATTTCAGGGAGGCATTCTCTTCGACATCTAATCATTTATCATACAAAAATATTAAGAGACGTGGATGAATAAATAATGGGAAAAGGAACAATATTATAATGCATGTATGTGCTTAGGCACATTATAAATAAAATAACAGTTAATAAACAAAAGTAAAAAAAAATTGTCCTTGTTAATTAAAAATATTTTTTTATAAAAAGCATATTACCGAAATGAAGTACAGCTCAGATTGATCAGAAGTTCAATGCAGAATATGGAAAGACTGGTGAGGTGTCCCAGAAAGAGAATAACAAACATTCCCTGAAATAAACAAAGTCACATGAATTAATTTCATAATTTTCTTTAACAATTTTAATACAAGGAGAAACAATATCTAAACAAAATAAGCATAATTACCCAAATATTACTGATTGAAAGTGCCGCATTGACTGTGATCTTGCTTGAGGCACGATAACAAGCAGTGGCATTTGGTCTGTCTTCTTGAAGCCACTGAAAGAACAGCCCAGCTTCCGTCATCGACATTATCCTGACAAACAAACAACACTTTTATCATACCAGCACTAAAGTTTATGCAATATATAGTGTGCATATATAGAACATTAAAAGTATGCATAAATAAAGATTTATATATGCAATACAATCGCAAAAAAGGCGATCTTAACAATGCGGAACAAGCCACATGTGGATGGAAATTTGTAGCTCAAGATATTTCAAGAGGAAATTCTCTGAGGCAAGACTGTAGATATCAACGGAGTCCACCATTTTCGGGTGTTGGCAAGAGGTGCGGGAGACTATCAATGTGATGGGAAAGTTCAATAGGTAAGAGTGGAAGCAGTATAAGTGATTGTATACTTGTTCTGACAGGGGTGTGTGTTGTTACCTTTACCCCCTCATCTTTCTCCTCCCTGTGGGAGTTAATATGGAAGCCTCCTGGTGGATGAACATCACTTGGCTTTCTGCTCTCATCAAGTCTGTACTGATTTCCACTCTTGGTTATTTGTTATATTGTGTAGACTTTTCAATTTATTTAACTTAAACAAGAGTTCCAATCTTGTTTCTTATATTTTGTTGGGGTTTTAGTTTGTTTTAACCGGATCTAATTTGAATTACGTATTTTAACATAATTTTCATAGTCGTTATCATTTCTTTCAAAAGCCTTCAGCCTACCATGTGAGTGACTGCTTATCAACATTGTATTTTTTTGTTATTTTTCTTCCCCACCTGCTGATCGAATCGAATCACCCGACACAGATAAGACATGGTGAGCAGCGAGATCTAGGCATACATCCGAAATGTGATATCTCACCATCTTTTTTGGGAGGGGGAATTCTGCTGTTCCTCTAAACGTTGGGCTTAGAAACTGTTTCTTTGACGTCTTTATTTAGGGAATTCTGCGTTTCCTCTACACCTGTAGCAGGTCTCAAGTTTTCTCCAAATACCGACAACAAAGCTTCATTACTTAGCACCAACAGTTTACTGAAGTGAAATTGTCATAGGTGCCATAGGTGCTGTCTCGGGCGGAACCAGAAGAGGTATGTCCTCCAGTGACTACCTAGCCTCTTTCTCTACTGGGAAATCATGGGTTGTCTTCAAATGCCGTTCAGCAAACCTCCATCAGTTACGCCTCCAGCTGTGTATCTTGATTAGCATCTATACCGTCTGGGACTGACACTGTGCTTTTATGAGATTCTGAAGAGAAGTTGCAGAGGTTGGTGGACACGTTTGTCAGGGTATGTAAAGGAAGGAAATTAAGTGAACATAGGAAAGAGCAAAGTGATAAGGATAACAAAAACAATCTAGGTAATGAAAGATTGGAAACAGCAGATTGGAGGGAGGGAGTATGGAGGAAGTGAATGTATTCAGATAACTGGGAGTAGACTTGTCAGCAGATGGGTCTATGAAAGATGAGGTGAATCATAAAATTGATGAGGGGAAAAAGATGAGTGGTGCACCAAATTGTCTTGTGAAGATTGTCGCCAATCTTCTCAGGAAAAGTATAATAAAAAAAGACTAATAACAAGAAAAATAAACACTTTATTTTAAAAGAATGAAATTTAAATAATAAATACGTAAATATGATTATAATAATCCTATCTTAAGAAAAATGAAAAATGAAAACAAAAAAAAATATATATATGATTCAAAGCTAGATATTTACAGCTGTGATCTTAACACTGAAGCAATGAATCCATGTGATGACTCCGTGGTGGTGGTATTGTTGTTGTTGTTGTTGCCTCGATGTTTTCCACAAATCCAACAGTTTTCCAAACTTCCACAATGTCACAAATGATGTCAGGGACTCAGTTGAAAGTTGTCCCCTAGTGACGTCCAGTTGCCTGATGTTTCTAGTGTGTACTGAGGTACTACTGGTGTAGTGTATAATTGGTGGAACTGTTTCTCAATTGGTGAGTACACCGGCCACCCACTCAGCCTTGAATCCGATGATCCGTGCGGACACAGAGGACTGTGAAAGAAACCACAATAATTACTCACCACTCTAGCATTAATTTACATAGTAGGCATAAGGCCTTTAAAAGAAATGCCAAAACTGTAATAAATAACTATCAAAAACCAAGGCAGGACATAGCAGAAGTGAATGTTGTTAAACATGAGTGAGGCTCCAAAATAATTAAAGAGTGAAGCTCTTAAACATAAAATAATGAAGATACAAGCAGCCGTGAAGTACTTACAGTGAGATCGAGCGTGGTTAGTCGAGTGATTTCAACCGGTGTGAGGGAAAAGTCCATAGATAGGAGTGATGAAAGTGTGAAGGTATGTAGAGTGATGGTTGAGTGGTAGTTTGCTTGTTAAGGTGGGGTGAGGGTCTCGCTGCTGCTATACCCCCCCCCTTTTCCACCCGGTGAGAGGTGTAATGCTAGGCTCCGGCCGCCGGTTGAAATCACTCGACTAACCACGCTCGATCTCACCATAAGTAATTCACGGCTGCTCGTATCTTCATTATTTTATGTTTAAGAGCTTGAATCTTTAATTATTTTGGAGCTTCACTCATGTTTAACAACATTCACTTCTTCTATGTCCTGCCTTGGTTTTTGATAGTTATTTATTACAGTTTCGCCATTTCTTTTAAAGGCCTTATGCCTACTATGTAAATTAATGCTAGAGTGGTGAGTAATTATTGTGGTTTCTTTCACAGTCCTCTGTGTCCGCACGGATCATCGGATTCAAGGCTGAGTGGGGGGCCGGTGTACTCACCAATTGAGAAACAGAGTAACCACCACCAATTCTACACTACACTAGTAGTACCTCAGTACACACTAGACAC
This sequence comes from Cherax destructor, assembly GCA_009830355.1. Classification (NCBI taxonomy): domain Eukaryota; kingdom Metazoa; phylum Arthropoda; class Malacostraca; order Decapoda; family Parastacidae; genus Cherax; species Cherax destructor. Next base: position 8,896 of record WNWK01031582.1, read on the forward strand.
ATCAGGCAACTGGACGTCACTAGGGAACAACTTTCAACTGAGTCCCTGACATCATTTGTGACATTGTGGAAGTTTGGAAAACTGTTGGATTTGTGGAAAACATCGAGGCAACAACAACAACAATACCACCACCACGGAGTCATCACATGGATTCATTGCTTCAGTGTTAAGATCACAGCTGTAAATATCTAGCTTTGGATCACATATATATATTTTTTGTTTTCATTTTTCTTAAGATAGGATTATTTATAATCATATTTACGTATTTATTATTTAAATTTCATTCTATTAAAATAAAGTGTTTATTTTTCTTGTTATTAGTCTTTTTCTATTATACTTTTCCTGAGAAGATTGGCGACAACCTTCACAAGTGGCGACCTTGCCAGGATTCGACTCAAAGCTTCGACACCTCGAACAAGATTCGACGCTACTCGGACAGAGCCAGCGGTACATTATTGGAACTCCGCCAACAGTGACTCAGTGTAGCTCCACCGCTCCACACCACAGACGGTTGCCACCCTTCATAAGTATTCATTTACTATAGTAGGACTACAGTTAAGGTATTTAAAGGATTTGATGATTGTTAATTACTCTTTGTTTATGTTAGTCAAGTCAAGGCAGGATGTGCTAGTTACTTCTGCCACCTTTGTTTTGAGCTTGAAGATTATTTTAGGAATAGACTCTAGGGATCAGAGATTTTCCAGTGATAAATCTTCTTCATTGAGTTCTTATGTTATATCAAGGGAACTGTCATAGGACACTCTTGATTATAGTGGGAAGAGTGGATGGTCAAGTGATCCCATTCTCCTTACTGGTTGGTCGGAGCTGGCATAGAACCCTCCGGTTTTGTGTGTTCAGTTGTAGCGGAGCAGGATTTGAACCCTCCATTTTCTATTATATCTGTTTCATTCACCCAGTAAGTTAAGTTATCCTGGTTAGTATGGAGGAATACCAGTTCTGGATGAATGCTGGGGTTAAACTAGGTATTACGGGGAAAACTTTAGAATCTTTCATAGCTACTAAGATTCAGGAAAAAAAGAATGAAATTGAAAGAGAGAGACAGTTAGAAAGAGATCGAGAAAAACAAGAGAGACAGTTAGAAATTGAAAGAGAAGAGAAAAAGGAGAGAGAGAGAATTGAGAGAGAAGAGAGAAAGGAGAAAGAAAAAATTGAAAGGGAAGAAAAAAAAGAACGTGATAGGCTTGATCGTGAAGGAAGAGCCCAAATACGGGAACAACAGGCTAGAGAACGTGATGCACGCACTCTAGAGAAAGAATTAGAGGAAAGAGCAAAAGCTAGAGAACATGAGGAACGAGAAAAAGAAAAAGATCGTGAAGTAGAGAAAGCTCGTCTAGAATTAGAGAATAAGAAACTAGGTCTTACCCAGCAGAAATTAAATGAGGGCGTAGTGGAGCGTCCCACTCCTTCATATACCCCCACCCCCAACTTACCACCCTTCACAGAGGGGGAAGACATAACTTCTTATATTATCAGATTTGAAAATACAGCTGCCCTCTGTGAATGGCCATTTGATTCTTGGGCTACTAGGCTGGGTATGTTATTCTCAGGGACAGCTTTGAACATTTATGCAACTTTGTCACATGATATCATTTGTGACTATAATCTGTTGAAAAAGGCAATTCTTAAGGCTTACCAGAAAACCACTAACTCTTATAGGAAGAATTTCAGGTATGCCGCATTACAACACGGTCAGAATTTCCAGCAGTTACAGATTACTCTCTTTCGGTTGTTTGATTTTTGGATAGACAGTGCAGGAATTGATCACACTTATGAATCTCTTAGAGATTTCACGGTTGCCGACCAGTTCCTGACGGCTCTGCCCCACCAGATACGAACCTTCATTAGAGAACGTAATCTGATTACAGCTGCGGAAGTTGCTGAAGCTGCTGACTTGTATGTGGAAGCCCATAATTCCTATAAGGGCCTGAAGGGGTCGATCCCTAAGGGCAATGGTTCACCTGAACCAAAGGTTAAGTCTCATGTAGAGGGATAACAAAAATCATTTATCCCAGTTTGTCATGTATGTGGTGGAAAAGGACATAAATGCCCTGATTGCCCTTCTAAGATAGTTCACAAAGTGGGTAGATGCGTCCAAGAAGGTAATGAACAAGCTCCCTTCTGTTCAGGAACAGTTAATGGTCTTAAGGTATCTAAGATATTAAGAGACACTGGATGCACTTGTATAGTCATTTCAGATAAACTGTTCCCTAATCTCAAACCCACACATGCCTCCACTACTCTTCCAGATTACTTGGGCCGTACAGACACGTTTCCTACCATGCGGTGTTACATCAGGTCCAAATGGTTTACAGGTTGGACTAATGCGGTACTAGCTCCCATCACAACTTGCTCTATAATTATAGGTAACGTTAAAGGTGCCATTCTTCCTTGGAAGAGTGATCTTAATTCACCTCACATAGATGCTAGTTTTTCAGCTCAGCCTCCTCCCAAGGTAGATATGTTCCTTGTCAGTTCTATTGCTAAATCTTCCTTATCTCATAGTAATAGTCATTTAAAAGTTGAAACAGATGATACTGCACTCGGAATCGAGATGGCAGGATCACCTGTTCACTCAGTAGAGGACAGTAAGGTTGCCACCTCCAACCATATACCATCTGTCCCAAGTAAAGTAAAGACTAAAGCTCAGGCTTCACCTTCTATTGATCCTTTAATTGCCACAGATCTTTGGTCCAAAGATGACTTTATCAATTTACAACAGACTTGCCCTTCACTTCGGTATTGCCATAGTCATGCTATAAATAATACAGTTATCCAGGGAAGATACTCGTCACATAAGTTTGAATATCGTGACGGGATCTTATATAAATCTGTGTTTAAACCTAATTCTCTTATAGTAGATTATTCCCTCCTAGTCATTCCCGACCAATGCCACGAGTCAATTCTCCAAATGGCTCATGACCTGCCAGTGACCAAACACTGGGCCCATCGTAAGATGTAGCATAAAATCAGGCATACATATTTCTGGCCACATATGTACACGCAGGTGTCAAAGAAGTATGAGTCGTGCAACAGGTGTCAATGGCTTACTACACCTCATATCCACGATCCTGCTTCCGGTACTTCTGAGCCTATAAATTCCCTCCACCGGAAACGAGATACCCATAACTTAAATTCTATTTACTGGGGAAAGAATTCATTCTAGAAACAGACCATAAACCATTGGTATACCTAGAAACTTTTAAGGGAACCAACAGTCGCCTCTTGAGGTGGACATTGGCACTCCAGGCTTTTAAGTTTCATATTGTGTATATCAATGGTTCATCTAATTATTTCTCTGACTGGTTAAGTCGTGACAGTCAGTAGAATATTTGTACTTATGCGACTTTCATTTTTTTGGGGACTTTTACCTCATAATTTCTACTTCTATTCCTTGACTAGCAGTCTTGGTATGGGGGAGTGTGAGGAAAAAGTCCATAGATAGGAGTGATGAAAGTGTGAAGGTATGTAGAGTGATGGTTGAGTGGTAGTTTGCTTGTTAAGGTGGGGTGAGGGTCTCGCTGCTGCTATACCCCCCTTTTCCACCCGGTGAGAGGTGTAATGCTAGGCTCCGGCCACCGGTTGAAATCACTCGACTAACCACGCTCGATCTCACCGTAAGTACTTCACGGCTGCTCGTATCTTCATTATTTTATGTTTAAGAGCTTCAATCTTTAATTATTTTGGAGCTTCACTCATGTTTAACAACATTCACTTCTGCTATGTCCTGCCTTGGTTTTTGATAGTTATTTATTACAGTTTTGCCATTTCTTTTAAAGGCCTTATGCCTACTATGTAAATTAATGCTAGAGTGGTGAGTAATTATTGTGGTTTCTTTCACAGTCCTCTGTGTCCGCACGGATCATCAGATTCAAGGCTGAGTGGGGGGCCGGCGTACTCACCAATTGAGAAACAGAGTAACCACCACCAATTCTACACTACACTAGTAGTACCTCAGTACACACTAGACACATCAGGCAACTGGACGTCACTAGGGGACAACTTTCAACTGAGTCCCTGACATCATTTGTGACATTGTGGAAGTTTGGAAAACTGTTGATTTGTGGAAACATCGAGGCAACAACAACAACAACAATACCACCACCACGGAGTCATCACATGGATTCATTGCTTCAGTGTTAAGATCATCACAGCTGTAAATATCTAGCTTTGGATCACATATATATTTTTTTGTTTTCATTTTTCTTAAGATAGGATTATTTATAATCATATTTACGTATTAATTATTTAAATTTCATTCTATTAAAATAAAGTGTTTATTTTTCTTGTTATTAGTCTTTTTCTATTATACTTTTCCTGAGAAGATTGGCGACAATCTTCACAGTGGACAAGTTTGTCAGGGTATGTAAAGGAAGGAAATTAAGTGAACATAAGAAAGAGCAAAGTGATAAGGATAACAAAAACAATCTAGGTAATGAAAGATTGGAAACAGCAGATTGGGGGAGGGAGTATGGAGGAAGTGAATGTATTCAGATAACTGGGAGTAGACTTGTCAGCAGATGGGTCTATGAAAGATGAGGTGAATCATATAATTGATGAGGGGAAAAAGGTGAGTGGTGCACCAAGTAGTCTTTGGAGATAAAGAACGTTATCCATGGAAGCAAATAGGGGAATATATTTGAATATAGTGGTACCAACGTTCTTAAATGGGTGCAAAGCATGGATGGTAAAGGTTGCAACAAGGATAAAGCTGGAGTCAGTGGAGACGTGGTGTCTGAGGGCAACGTGGGGTGTGAATATTATTCAGAGAATCTGTAGCTTGAAGATTTGAAGGTGGTGGGATTTCTAAAAATATTATTAAAAGGGCTGGTGAGGGGTATGAAATAGTGACTAGGAGGACATATTAGTTTGTAGTGTAAGGAAGGTTGGCTAGGGCTTATCCTAGGAAAGGTACATAAGGTTTTGTGTTCAAGGGGTTTGGATTTCCAGCAAATATGTGTGAGCATATTGCATAGGAGCGAGTGGAGGCAAATGGCTTTTATGACTTGACGTGTTGTTACAGTATGAGTAAAGTAACTTTTATGAAGAGATTCAGGGAAACCGGATACCTGGAGTTGAGTCCTGGAGCACAGTGCCTGTGCTCTGAAAGAAAGGTGGAGATATGTTGCACCTTTTGAACTGTAATGTAAGCGCTTCTCAGACCTTTAACACGCCACCCTGGTAGCCTGTCAAAATTCGAGATGTCCTAATCCACCGAACCTTCAATGTTACACACAGCAGGTGCCTAGTAGCTCTAGACATGTCACTCCGGTTGCGGACACATACGTGCCTGTGGCAACCTAAGGACTAATTTCATTCAACTCGCGTTTGGAATACCAGTTACACTAGCAGTTCACATATTAGTGCATCCATGAATAAGTGGTTTTAAGCATATAATATATATGTGCCGACTGTAAACGAATTAGGCAAGAACTCATCAAAATTGCCTTTCTAAATTTTTCATAGTTTAAAGATATATTTTTTCATTTATGTTAATTTAAAATTTATATTTTGTACTAAGAGAAACTTTGAAAACCTACCTAACCTTATTACAAAAGAGCATTTAATTTAGCCAACCGAACTAAATATATTTTAGATACGTTAACAATAATTTAAAAAAACAAACACAATGAAATATATTTATTTCGGTTATGTTCAGAATGATTTTTGCGAAATTTTAGCATACAAATTTGCTTGTTTTATATGAGAGAGCGTTCATTTGCCTAATCGCAAGTTTTACCTAATCGGCACGACATATATATATATATATATATATATATATAGTCGTGCCGATAGTAACTGAATAATTAATATCCTTTCTAAAATGCCTTTATACATTTAAAAGATATATTTCATTTATGTTAATGTAAGAATTTAAATTTGAAAGAAAACTTGAAAACCTGCCTATTAAAGCATTAAGCTAACCTTCAAATATATTTAGATGTTAACATCAATTTTAAAACACAGAAATATTTTTTTTCGTTATAGAATGATTTTGGAAATTATTGCATAAACATTCTTATAGTGAGCGTTACTTTGCAAGTTTATTAACCGGCACGACATATATATATATATAATGTCGTCCATTAGGTAAAACTTGATATTTTGCTTAAATAGCAACGCTCACCTTCCATATAAGACAAGTGAAAATTTCTGTATGCAATATTTCGCAAAATCATTCTGAACATAACGAAAAAATATATTTCATTGTGTTTGTTTATTATTAAATTAATGTTAACGTATCTAAAATATATTTAGTTGGGTTAGGCTAAATTAAATTGCGCTTGTTGTAATAAGGTTAGGTAGGTTTTCAAAGTTTCTCTTGGTACAAAATTATAAATTCATACATTAAAATAAATGAAAAAAATATATCTTTAAACGTATAAGAGAAAATTTTAGAAAGGACTTAATTTTAGATGAGTTCTTGCTAATTGACCAGTTTTACTAATCGGCACGACATATATATAGAAGCCATATATATTTTTATATATATTAAGGGCCCCTATATATATATATATATATATATATATATATATATATATATATATTTTTGTCGTGCCGATTAGGTAAAACTTTCGATTTTGGCTTTAAATAGCAACGCTCACCTTGCCATATAAGACAAGTGAAATTGGTATGCAATAATTTCGCCAAAATCATTCTGAACATAACGAAAAAATATATTTCATTGTGTTTGTTTATTATTAAATTAATGTTAACGTATCTAAAATATATTTAGTTGGGTTAGGCTAAATTAAATTGCGCTTGTTGTAATAAGGTTAGGTAGGTTTTCAAAGTTTCTCTTGGTACAAAATTATAAATTTTACATTACCATAAATGAAAAAAATATATCTTTAAACGTATAAGAGAAAATTTTAGAAAGGACTTAATTTTTGATGAGTTCTTGCTAATTGACCAGTTTTACCTAATCGGACGACATATATATATATATATATATATATATATATATATATATATATATATATATATATATATATATATATATATATATATATATATATATATATATATTTGTATATATATATACGTATATATCTTTCTTTCAACACGTCGGCCATTTCCCACCGAGGCAGGGTGGCCGAAAAGGAAGCCTAGGAACGAATGGATTTGACAGTTATACATAGAGAGGAGAGTTATTAAATGGAGAGTTAGAGGTATCGGAAAGATGGAAGGAATATTTTGAGGAATTGTTAAATGTTGATGAAGACAGGGAAGCTGTGATTTCGTGTGTAGGGCAAGGAGGAACAACATCTTGTAGGAGTGTGGAAGAGCCAGTTGTGAGTGTGGGGGAAGTTCGTGAGGCAGTGGGTAGAATGAAAGGGATTAAGGCAGCTGGGATTGATGGGATAAAGATAGAAATGTTAAAAGCAGGTGGGGATATAGTTTTGGAGTGGTTGGTGCTATTATTTAATAACTGTATGGAAGATGGTAAGGTACCTAGGGATTGGCAGAGAGCGTGCATAGTTCCTTTGTAAAAAGGCAAAGGGGACAAAAGAGAGTGCAAAAATTATAGGGGAATAAGTCTGTTGAGTATACCTGGTAAAGTGTATGGTAGAGTTATTATTGAAAGAATTAAGAGCAAGATGGAGAGTAGGATAGCAGATGAACAAGGTGGCTTTAGAAAGGTAGGGGTGTGTAGACCAAGTGTTTACTGTGAAACGTACAGCTGAACAGTATTTAGAAAAGGGTAAAGAGTTTTTTTGGTATTTATGGATTTGGTGGATAGGGAAGCAATGTGGCAGATGTTGCAGGTGTATGGAATAGAAGGTAGGTTACTGAAAACAATGAAGAGTTCATACGAGGATAGTGAGGCTCAGGTTAGAGTATGTAGGAGAGAGGTGATTATTTCCAGTAAAAGTAGGCCTTAGACAAGGATGTGTGATGTCACCACAGCATTTCAATATATTTATAGAAAGGGTTGTAAGAGAAGTGAATGCGCGGGTGTTGGCAAGAGGTGTGGGTTAAAAGATAAAGAATCTAACACAAAGTGGGAGTTGTCAAAGCTGCTTTTGCTGATGACACTGTGCTTTTGGGGGATTCTGAAGAGAAGTTTCAGAGGTTGGTGGATGAGTGTGGTAGGGTATGTAAAAGAAGGAAATTAAAAGTGAATATAGGAAAGAGTAAGGTGATGAGGATAACAAAAAGATTAGGTAATAAAGACTGGATATCAGATTGGAGGGAGAGAGTATGGAGGAGGTGAATGTATTCAGATATTTAGGAGTGGACGTGTCAGCAGATGCGTCTATTATGGATGAAGTGAATCATAGAATTGATGAGGGTAAAAGGGTAAGTGGTGCACTTAGGAGTCTGTGGAGACAAAAAACTTTGTCCGTGGAAGCAAAGAGGGGAATGTATGAGAGTATAGTTATACCAACACTCTTATATGGGTGTGAAGCATGGGTGATGAATGTTGCAACAAGGAGAAGGCTGAAGGCAGTGGAGATGTCATGTCTGAGGTCAATGTGTGGTGTGAATATAATGCAGAGAATTCGAGTTTGGAAATTAGGAGGAGGTGGGATTACCAAGACTATTATCCAGAGGGCTGAGGAGGGGTTGTTGAGGTGGTTTGGACATGTAGAGAGGATGGAACAAAGTGGAATGATTCCCGAGAGTGCATAAACTGTAGTGGAGGGAAGGCGGGGTAGGGGTCGGCCTAGGAAAGGTTGGAGTGAGGGGGAGGTGGTTTTGTGTGCAAGGGGCTTGGACTTCCAGCAAGCATGCGTGAGCGTATTTGATAGGAGTGAATGGAGACAAATGGTTTTAATACTTGACGTGATGTTGGAGGTAGCAAAGTAACATTTATGAAGGGATTCAGGGAAACCGGCAGGCCGGACTTGATTCCTGGAGATGGGAATTACAGTGCTGGCACTCTGAAGGAGGGATGTTAAATGTTTGCAGTTTTATAACTGTAGTGTAACCACGCCCTGGCAAGACGGTAATGGAGTGTATGATGATGAAAGTTTTTTCTTCGGGCCACCCAGCCTTGTGGGAAGCGCCCGATGTGTTAATAAAAATATGTATTTTGTTTCAAGAAGTCGGCCGTCTCCCACCGAGGCAGGGTGACCCAAAAAGAAAGAAAATTCCCAAATAGAAAAATTCTTTCATCATTCAACACTTTCACCTCACTCATACATAATCACTGTCTTTGCAAAGCCGATCAGATACGACAGTTTAGAAGTCCCTCCGAATTGTTAATATTCCAGACCCTCCTTAAGGTGCAGGCTTTGTACTATCCATTTCCAGGACTCAAATCCAGCTAAATCTATAATATCCGGTTTACCTGAATCCCTTCACGAAATATTACCCTGCTCACACTCCAACAGCTCGTCAGGTCCCAAAATCATTCGTCTCCATTCACCCTATCTAACACGCTCACACACGCTTGCTGGAAGTCCAAGCCCTCGCCCACAAAGCCTCCTTTATCCTCCCTCCAACCTTTTCGAGGGCGACCCCACACAGCCTTCCTTCCCTACAAATTTATACGCTCTCCAAGTTATTCTACTTTGATTCATTTCTCTAAATGACCAAACCACCTCAACAACCCTTCTTCAGCCTTCTGACAAATACTTTTAGTAACTCCACACCTCCTAATTTCACACTCCGAATTCTCTGACAATATTTACACCACACATAGCCCTTAAACAGGACATTTCCACTGCCTCCAGCCTCAAATCGAATATCATCTATCTGGTATATGTATATATTACCTTGTTTCATTGGAGTTATTTATATATTTAATTTTTCCATCATTTGCTTCAGATAGGAATAGTTCATGTTTAATTGTTTTATATTTTCTGAGTTTTGCCCCCTTTGCCCTTTCACACACTTTGCCCTTTTCACACACACACACACACACACGTGTTAGTTACCATTTTGTCCTAGGCACATGTCGATTAGACACTAGGCCTGTTGTATGTATGTGTGTGTGTAACGAAACACTTCGAAATTTTTCGGCCCCGCCGGGAATTGAACCCGGGCCTCTGTGCGTGAAGCAAGAGCGCTAGCCACCATGCCATCGGGGACGTGTGTGTGTGTATCTTATGTCAAATACACAAAATATTCAATAAGTCTAGTTATTTTAAAATAACTTAAATAACAAGAAAAGTGGCAGAGAATATATTTTACCTGTTGTTTAGAGCTGGGACAATTGGCTGTCCTTTGGACCAATCATAGCAAGCATTATCTGCATGAACTCTTCACGAGACTCGTAAAAAGAACACTGACCTGCAATAATTTTAATTCTTCATAGTTTTAACTCATCAGGAAAAGGAAACGTAGACAGAAACACACACATACGAACACCACTGGGGGGAAAATAAATGGGAGGAGGAGAGGAAGAGGTCGCTGATCAATGGACAATAAAATGTGTCATTTCTATAAGTCAGAGCTTATAGAATTAACATATTACAGCAATTAACATATCAGAAGAAAATAACATAACACGTAATAAATTGGAATACACGAGGTTCTGGTTACACGTGTCTACTTACATGCACAAACATGCGGCTATGTTTACATGCTCAAACATGAATGCCGCATGATGGCTGCTCTTCAGGAAGACTCAGACAGCATCTGTTGTGTTGTGGTCGTTCCAGTGTTCAGACATAATTACCAAACGTCACTATTCATTATGCATGTTTTATTTCTCTGTCACATTTTATTTCCATATTTATATTTAATTTATTTTGCGCTGTTATAAGGGAAAACTGTATTTCAGAATAACATGCAGTGACATGAATAGCTGTCTGCCTGTACAGTCCAGACAGATTTTATGTATATGGAAGCAAACGTCTGCTAAGAGCGTGTGGCATGCCAAGAGCGTGTTATATTTTATTCGGCTCATGTCATACACCCACACAGGCTGCCTCCAACCAGTGAACCAGGGCTAAGGGTTTAACGATCAAAGGGGCCCCGTTGTTATAAAAGCACCTCGGTTCAACCAGCCAATAACAAGCCCACCAAAGCTGTGAAGCGACTTTGCCTTTCACTACTGGTCACTCACGGTTCACAGTATATTGTGCCAGCATTTGCCTCATTGACCACCTTGCCACATGCTTGCTTTTGCCTCATTGTACATAGTGTAAATACGTACTGTAAATACCAGTTTGTTTTGGTGAAGGAAATATAATTCAGTTATTCTCTGTTGTCTTTTGCTTGTTCCCAAGTGGTAATCACATTAGGGCAATGTGTACACCTGTGTTCGTAATATCTCTGGTCAAGATAAAAGAACTACTCTGGTTGCAAGATATTAATCAAGATCACAAGGCTCCACATATATGCTCTACTGTTTGTACTTCTGGGCTGACACAGTGGATGAATGAGAAACAAACATCAGTGCCATTTGCAGTTCCATTGGTGTGATGAAACTGAAGAATCACCTAAATGACTGTTATTTCTGCATGGTTAATATGGTTGGCTTCTCTAAGAAAAACAAACAAGATAACATTACCATGGGAGACATCAGCCATAAGAAAACAGATTAGAAAGACACAACTAGGCTACAGGTGATGAACGTTGTCCCTTGTGTACACTCTAAGTGACTTTGTTGCAGTCACTAGTGACTGTGCACTTTATCAAAGACTGATGGACTGTACACATGGACTATGTGTGTGTCGTGTGTGTGAGTATGATTTGTTTTTTTTAAATGCAGTAAAACAATAAATATTTTAAATCTACCTGTTTTCGTAAAGTCTTGAGCAATAGAAGTCTTATGGCCAGTACAGACCGCATAAGAACATGGTCGCCACGTCGCACCAAAGTGTTATGGCTTCTGGAAACTGTGGCTGTGTTTTCCATATGAGTCTTCCAACCTTCTCCTTGTCGGCTACCTCCCGAAATATACCAGACTCTGCTGACTAAAAAAAAAACCAAATTTAAATTTAAATGTACAGGATACGTATGTAAAAAAAAAAAATATATATATATATATATATATATATATATATATATATATATATTTTTTTAATAATTAATTTTTTTTGCAGTATTGTAACTATACAAGGATTGAACCCATGTTATTTTAGCCAGTCTTTTGGGAAAGTCAGCTAAAATCCACGATGCTTTAAACCGAACCATCAGTGCTACAAACATCAGGTACTAGTAACCTAGTAACACTGTGCATGTGTCCTGATGCGTACATACGTAGCTGTGGTAATCGGAGCATACCACAGTCACGTATGTGCTCGAATCAGGAGACATGCTCAGTGTTACCAGGACCTGATATTTGCAGCACTGATGGGTCAGTTTAGAACATCAACGAATAAACAGAAGCTTGGACGAGGGGCTAGAACTGTAGTCTCTAAATTGCTGTCTCCCACCAAGGCAGGGTGACCTGAAGAAGAAACACTTCACTATCTTCAAACTATCATTGTTTGCAGAGGCGAGCAGTTTAGATGTCACTTAAACCGCAAAAATCCCCGACCCTAGTTAGAGTGCAGGAACTGTACTTTCCATCTCTAACCGATTTCACAGAATCCCTTCAGAAAATATTACATTTCTCACACTCCAACAGCTCGTCAAGTCCCAAAACCATTCGTCTCCACCCCATATATCACTCACACATGCCTGCTGTAAGTCCAAACCCCTTGCACACAAAACTTCCTTTACCACCTCATTCCATCCTTTTTTAGGACGACCCAAACCCCGCCCTCCCTACACTATAAATTTATACACCCTCCAAATCATCTTATTTTACCCAACCCTTTTAAATAACCAAACCCCCTCAACAACCCCCTCAGCCCTCCTCCACACCGCCTCCTAATTTTCCCCACTACGAATTCTCTGGATAATATATATTAAGCAGTCTTAATTCCAATAAACCAGCTAATAGGGGAATAGAGGGCAGGGCAGCAAGCAGCAAAAACCTTGTCCTCTATTTTACTTCCACCTGAGGTGCCCAGCAGCCCTGTGATGGCCTAATCAAGACCCACATAACACTAACATCTGTGGATACCCAGAATGAATAAACAACACAGTAAAACCCCAAAATACACAAATCAAACTAATAGGACTCGTGTTACCACCACCGCCCTGCTGCCACCGAAGTGATACTCCCCAACATTCTCCCATTCCACATCGCCACTATTCATTGAAACCACGGTCAATGGCCAAGGGGCATAGCAACAACGAAGATCCAGTGGAAGAACTCCTAACATCCCAGGTGAGAGCAGATTTTTACAAGGAAAAATTCTCGTACTGCCAGCCCGGCCTCAACCCCAAACACCTGCAATCAAAAAGACAGAAAAAACAATAATGGCCGCCGCCAAGTCCAAGATAACTCTTTTCCCTGGATTTGATGTTAGAAGATTAATGACCCAAAATAGCTAAACTCCTTTTGATCCAGAACCAAACAATCGCCAAGTTTTCCCAGGAAATGCAGGAGCTTAAAAACCCCCAACGCACAGTACCTATCAAGATCACAACTCTGGGAAAACAAACTAAGCACTTAGAACAACTAACAAAACACACACCCAGTCCGGGGAAATCAAAACTCTAAAGATCAAGTCACCCAACTGAACAAGAACATCATAGAAGAAAGATCATGAGGGATCACAACTTTCTGATGTCATCCAACTTCCAAAACCAAATGACCAAAAACAGCTAAGTGACGCTGTTGTAGTTAATAGCAAACATCTTCCACCTACAATCACCCAAGAGAGACATGTGGGGCCA
>WNWK01031583.1:0-22601 GCA_009830355.1 Cherax destructor
CGGCCCGCCCCAAAAGGGTTAAAGTAACCGGGGGTCCACTGTATATATTTTTGATGTGATGACATTTTGTATCAGATTATCATTTTTAAATGAAGATAGGCCCATATTCCCCAATCTTGTACCTATTATTTACTGGTTTAAGGTGAATTTGGTGCTTTCCGTGTGTGGGAGTTTTCATCTGACTGTCCCCTGATGTTATCTCTCCACATTATTTGCAATTTTCCCTCCATTTTAGGTGCTTTAGGTTAAGTCCCACGGGAGAAGATGTTGGGGGCAGGAGCGGGAAAGGTTTTTTCCACCCTGGTCAATTTTCGGCTGTTCCTGGAATTGTTTGGACGTTGCATCCTGGGGATACAATCATGATGCCCGGTTTTGATTCTCAATTTTTTAAAATTCAACTATACATCTTTTGACTTTTATAGTTGTGAACATAAAGTGACTCGGATAACAGCCAACATCCCCCCCCTTTTTGCCTGTTCACTCTGTCACTTGTATGGGTTGTAGCCCAGGATCCTATTTCATTGCCCAATGATCCTTTATGTGGGTCTCGGGAAAGCGCAAACATTGCATTTGACTCTGTAAGGTCCACGGATTAAGGTATTTTTTTCCGCTGGCTTTAGACCCTGAAATTTTGCAAAGATGAATGTCGGGTTTGGGGGGGGAAAGGAAGTTTTTCCTTTCCAATATATGTTTTTCCCGGAGGGGAAATTTGACTGGTTAAACCAGAATATTGCAGTTGGTTTTGATTTCTGTTTTTCTGCCAGCTTTCTTTCCTTCCCCAAAAAAACCTCTCTCTCTGGGTGGCTTTAGCTACCCCGGTTTTCCCCTGGTCTGGATGTTCTGTGTCGTCTTGTCCCTTTGGTGGTTGCCTGGCAATATAGGTTATAGCAGTCTTTTCTGAACTGATGGTGGACTTGGTGATTACAAAGAATATAAATAAAAGAATATACATAAGAACTAAAAAAAAACACTGCAGCAGGCCTACTCCCATGGGGCAGGTCCCAAATTTTCCCCCCGACTTGCCAAGGGGACCTGGTCCGGTCAGTGCATTCACTTAAGGGGGGGCACGGCACATGTGCACAAGCTAGTCAGGTCCTACTCCACCCACCCAAAACCCCTCATGTATTTATCTACAAAAACCAATGTTACAAACAGCAAACCATGGTAATAAAAAACAAGGGGGGTGCCCCAAGTATTGAAGATAAATTCAAAAATGAGAAGGCTCCATTGTTAATATGCTGAAGATAGAAATGAGACAGGAAAACACGCACCAGTAGGGAATACAATAGGGAGCACAGTCACAAAAAACCAAGGCAAACAGAAACCAGGCCTATGCAAATATTATTCACTTAGTATCTGCAGGCATGGAATATCTGGGAAAACAGATGGGACATGAAACTTTGACCACCCCAGAAAATGCCATGCCCATATGACAACAGGAAATGCAACCTCCCTTCCTGTAAGCTTTTCCACCCTGAAATGTGCCACTCATCAGTTCAGGAAAGACAGTGCTATAACCTATATTGCCAGGCACACCTAACGGGTACAAGACGACACAGAACATCCAGACCATGGAAAAACCTGGGTAGCCAAAGCCACTCCAGAGAGAGGGTTTTAGTGCCAGGAAGGAAAAAACGCTGGCAGGAAATGACAGAAATCATACACCAACTGCAATCATTTCTGAGTGGAATCACAGTCAATGGCCTCCACTCCAACACAACAGATATTAGTGCCAGGAAAAATAACCCCCATACCACCAACCCAACGACATTCATCTTTGCAAATATACAGGGTCTAAAGCCAGCAACAAAATACCTTACATCCGTGGACTGCTTGCAGAGTCAAATGCTATGTTTGCGGCTTTCACAGAGACCACATAAGAGATCACTTGGACAATGAAATATGGATCCCGGGCTACAACCTATTCAGATGTGACAGAGTGAACAGGTAAAAGGGGGTTTGGGGTTTATGTTCGAACTACTAAATGATTCAAATGATGTAGTTGAATATTGCAATAAAGATCAAATCAAAACCTGGTCATCGTGTTGTGAGAGCCTCCGGATGCAACGTCCCAAAAATTTCCCAGGAACAGCTTCTGTTGACCACTGTCTGGAAAATCTTCCGCCCCTGCCTAACATTTTCCCGGGGGTTTTTTTTTTTCAACCTAAGGCACCAAAAAGGAGGAATATTAAATAATGTGGTAGCAAATTAATAATTTTTTTATTTCATCACAATTTTACATAGAGATTTACATAGAAGTGCAAGGGAAAGCCACTTTTGCCGGGCTGGGACCCTTTAAAAACATGGACTTTACTAATATGATATTTTCATTTGGTTAATTATAATGGGGACCTAATTGCAGCAAGTGTTTAGTAGGATGCTAACTCGGATTTTCTTTACTTTCATTGTTTGCTATCTTTTTTCCCTAGCTCCTTTATTCCCAGTTTTTTAAAAACTACCATAGTTCAATTAATTGCTTTTGAAATTGAAAAAATAAAAATTCACGTGGAACTCTGTCAAATACCCTGTATCTCTACAAACTCTTATTAAAAATTTTAATAATCAAATGTTCCTAACATTTATTCTAGTATCATATTATTAAGTTTAGTTTTCTATTTTCTCAGGTCTAGTTTAGAACCCTAAATCTTATGATTACGGGAATTGATCCTGATATCAAACAAAAAAACCCAAAAACAAACAAACAAACAAATTTTATTTCATTGCAGGTTCATGGGTATTGGAAGTTACAATGAAATTGAGTCAAGGAGAGCCACTGACTCCCATGGCATTAGGGGCAGCTTTTCTGTCTTAAAAACTGGCCCAATATTAGAGAAATTTATTGAGTTTATTCTATTTAAAAAATTATTTTCAAAATTTTGTGAAATTTTACTGTTTAAAAAATTATATAATGATATTTGATCTTAGATTTTACAGGTGTTAAGATTCTTGAATGATAATATGGAATTGAGTTATCTTGGGGAAAAAAATTTAGCATTTTGACATTAACTTATAATATGAGTGGGGTAACATAATAGTAACAATTTTTAAAAATTGAGATTATTATGGAAAGTAACAATGGCATTTTCAAAGTAGTTTTGCAGTCTTTAGGTTTTTGGGGGAGTGGTGGTTTTGGTTGAGTCTTAAATTTTTTTCAGACAAGATTATCTTAATATTTACTGGTAATGAATTCCAGATTCTGGGGCCCTTTTTGTCTAAATTTTTCATGGTTTTATATGAACAGGGGTATATCAAAAAGTGATCTGTGTTGTGTTGTGGTCATGGGGCCCATTTAAAATTGGTGAGAGTTTTTAGCAGAGGGTTTTTATTAGAGTGTAAAGTTTTTTATATTGTAGGCACAAAGTAAGTATGAATGTTCTTTCGGTAGTGTTTGAGACTTTTTAATATTGGTGGAGTATTTTCTAGGTGGGAAATTTTTTATCATTCTGACTGGGCCTTTGTTGTGTTATAGTGGTCTAAGGTGATTTAACGTTGTTGTTTTTTATTCCCATGGGTGAGATACGGGTAGATAAGTAATGATAAGTGCAAGGAGAGCTGATTGGGTACATAATAGCGTATCTTTGATAATATCCCTACTGTCTTCAAAGTTTTCTTGGAAATTTGTTGTATATGTTTTTGGGAAATTTTAAAGGCTACTGTGGTGGTTTCCCTAAATTTTCCCTCTGTAGTCTTGTGAGGGGTGTACCATTAAGTGTTATGTTAATGGAACATTTGTGATTTTGCTTAAACTGTATGAAGTAGGTCTTGTCAGTTTGAGGAAAGCTTGTTAGTCGTCATCCATTTGATATTTTCTGTAATTCATTCAGTTTGGCCATTCTGGTTTGGGTGAGAGAAGCATATGTTGTGTATAAATTTATTAAATGACACATGATTCCAACAGCACTGTAACTATTAAACAGATCAAGAAAAGGGGTTTTTAGGCCAACAATAAAAAGCCTGATACTACAGATGTCATGATCCCAGATTCCGCCATTCACAATTGTAGGACAGATCAGCGAGGGTAAAGCTATACAGTGGACCCCGAGTTTCGAAAAAAACTTCACTTCTGAAGTCGCTCAAGTCCCATTCGGCAATTTACCCCCTTAAGGAAAAATTTCCGAAGTTGTCTATTTCAGCCCCCCAAAAATACACTTCCACAAAATTTACAAAATTATACTTACTTTTGACGTTTCGGGTTGTTAACCGGGGTCCCTGTATATTACTCGATCAACTTGAATGTATCAATAACACTTGCATAAGGGATGAGCATGGAGAATATATTATAGCTAAATTTAAATCCAAGACCTAAAAACCCCACAGTGATAAACATCTACAGATTACCACAGTAAAACATTCACCTTTTTGTAAAAAACTAGGAAACCCTAAAAACTGATGCCCCTGAAAAAAGACCATTTGTCCCAGGAGACTTTAAAAATCCCCTACATAAGGCCCCAAAAGTAACAAATTCACAAACACTATGACAACTGCTTTTCTACCAACAATATAAAAACCCTACAAGAATCCCCGAGACTAGCCTCATTACTAGACCACATCTGGACTAATACTATGCCCCCTAAAATCGGATCATCACAGAAACACCACAGACCACTATCCACCCTAAAACTAATCTTGGTAAATTCCCCCTAGATATTACAAAAGTTACCTTCAGACTACATAATGAGTCAGCTGTAAATAACTTTATAACAGCTATGTTTAAACATTGACTGGTAATGTTTTAGAAACATAAAGATCTAATGAATGCATAAAGAATTTCCAACAAAACCCACCACCTCTATAACAAACTTTCCCCTAAAAAACAAAAAGTCCGCTAAGAACTTAACAATTGGCTAACCCCCAGCATTTAAACCCATTAAAAAAGGCCCCAAATTTGAAAAAAATACAGAAGGGTCTAAAAACCAGAAACAATAAAACCTCTCATCACCCTTACCACCCGAAAGGAATCAAAAAAATTGTATTTGAGAACAGACCCCAGAACATAAAGGTGATATGAAAAAGACCTGGAAGACCCTATCTGCAATTCTGGGAAATAATAAGATAGCGAAAAACAACACCATCAAATTATAAAGAGCAGATAAACCCCCTACCCCACCTCAAGACAGAAACAATTTGTTTTCTTCCCCACCATGGGAAAGAATATAGCAGTAAAATCCCAAGCTCAAACACCCGCCCAACAGACTACCTCAAACACCTACCCTAATACGCTTTCCCTGCTCCTACCAACCCAATTGAAGCCCGCTCTAATCAACACCCTTAAAAACAAGGCGGGACAAACATACCAACTTTTATGTAAAAAAAATTTCCTTGTCAAATTATAAACACTATTCAATAAATCCATTGAAGCCTCTCCTTTCCATCAATTCTCAAAATAGCTAGGGTCCCCCCGATCCACAAAGGAGGTGATCAAACAGACCTGAATAATTATAGACCAATTTCAAATTTACCATTGCTTTCAAAAATCTTGAAAAATTAATTCATGACAAATCTATTCCTACCTCGTCCCCCAAAATTACTAAACCCCCTGTCAATTTGGATTCAGGACAAAAAAGAGCCAAAACGTGCTTGAAATGTTGGAGTTAATATATCAGCACTTGAAAAAAAAGAAGTCCCCTGGGAATCTTCTTGATCCCCCAAAGCTTTTGATACAGTCCCCTGTTTACTTACAAAATTAGCACACTATGGTATAAGGGGCCCCCCTCAACTACCAAAAATCATACCTCACCAACAGAAGCCAATACGTGTCCCAAAATGGGGAACTCTTCCACAAAACCCAAATTAAATGGGCCCCTAAAGGAAAGTGTCCTGGGGCCCCCCTATTCCTCATTAAAAAGCCTACGTATCACAACTACTCAAACCCATTTTATTTGCAGATGACACAACATATTCTTCTCTCACCCAAACCCAGTTATACGGGAACACTGTTTAAAGCCGTTTCAAAAAAATCAACATGGATGCGACTAACAAAACACTCTTAATACCAAAACCTACTTCATACAGTTTGGAAGCAAAGCCACAAAAGTTCCATTTAAAATAACACTTAATGGTACACCCATCACAAGACTCACAGAGGGGAAAAATTCCCGGGAAAACCCCCTTTACAGTGCCAAATTCCAAACACATATACAACAAATTTCCAAGAAAATCTGAAGACAGTAGGCATATTATCAAAATCGCTATTATGTACCTCAATCAGCTCTCCTTGCACTTTTCATTCCTTATCACCCCCTATCTCACCTTTGGGAAACTGTGCATGGGGGGTCAACAAAGTTAAAACACCAGACCCTCATAACACAACAAAAAGGCCCCAGTCAGAATGATAACAAATTCCCACTCTAGACAGCATACTCCCCCAATATTCAAAGTCTCAAACTATACCGTAAAAAACATTAACTTACTCTTGTGCCTACTACATATATAAAACTTTACCTCTAATATAAACCCTCTGCTCAAAACTCTCCTCACCAACTTTAATAGGACCCATGACCCAAAACCGACACAGATCCTTTTTTATATCCCGTGTTCATATCAACCTATGTAAAAAATTTTATGCACATAAAGGGCCCCAGAATCTGGAATTCGTAAATATTAAGATAATCTTGTCTGAAAATCAATTTAAGACTCAACTCAAAAACCACCTACTCACCCAAACCTAAATGATCATACTATAAACTACTTTGAAAAATGCTCATTTTACTTTCCTATACGATAATCTCAATTTTTAATAATTTTACTATTATGTTACCCCTATATATTATAAGTTAATGTCAAAAATGCTCAATGTTGTTTTCCTTAAGATAATCTCAATTCCCTATTATCATTCAAATCTTAACACCTGTAACAATCTAAGATCAAAATTTATTTAAAAATAAATTTTAAAAAGTAAAATTTCATCATATTGTAATTTTGTAAAACCAGAAAAAACTCAATAAATTTCTCTAATATTAATTAGTTTTTAAGGACTAGAATAACTTAATGCCATGGCATGTCAGTGGCTCTCCTTACAAATTTACATTGAACTTCCGATACCCATTTCTGCAATGAAATAAATTTGTTTGTTTGTTTGTTTTGTTTGTTTGTTTTGGGAGTGAATAGTCAAAATTGAAAAATTTTGGGAAAATGACTTATTTTTTTTAAAGTAATTTACAGAATGCGTATTTAGTTTATGGTGGTAGGTGTTTTTACAATGTTATAATAGTACAAATTGAATTATCTTATAGGAAAAAAAACTGACATTTTTTAAAAAATTTTTATCGAACATAATTATAATTAAAAGGTAGTAGGTTGGTAGTCAGCAACCACCCGGGGGTACTACCATCCTTAAGTGAGTGTGCGCCTTAGTTTTGTTTTTTCATGATTGCTGGGTTTTTTTTTTTTTTTTTTTTGTCTCATAAACTCAATTTCAGGTCTCTTCTCCTATTACATTAGGTCCCTTTGAAACATGTACCGTTTATGTATACACATATCTGGTTTTTGATTTTATCTTAATAGTTCTTGTTCTTATTGATTTTCCCTTTTATATCCATGGGGAAGTGGAATAGAATCTTTCCTCCGTAAGCCATCGTGTTGTAAAGTCAACTAAAATGCGGGGAAAAATGGGCTGTAACCCCCTTTTTCCCGTATACACTAAAAAGAAAAAAAAAAAACCGTCAAAGTAGGATGTTTGAATGTCGTGGATGTTGTCGAAAATAAGAAAGAGATGATTGAGATGTCTGAATGAAAAAGCTGGATTCCTGGCTTTAAATGAGACAAAGCTGAAGGGGTAGGAGGTTTCAGTGGGGAGAAATAAATGGGGGAAAAATCAGGGGTTTTAAAATAGTTAGAGCTAAAGAAGGAGTGGCAATTGTTGAATAGTCAGTTATGGCAGGTAAGAGGGGAAAATAAATGTATAAATTCAAAATTATTGGGAAAATAAAAGGGTTTGGGTGTGAAAAGTGGGTTATATAATGTTTATGCCCCGGAGAAAAGAGAAGTGTAGAGGAAGAGAGATTTTTGGGGAAAAGTTGGTGAGTGTGTGGGGAGTTTTTGAACCAAGTGAGAATGTAATTGTGGTTGGGGGTCTTAATGCTAAAGTGGGTAAAAATGTGGGGGTAAGGTAAATTTTGGGGTGCCTTGGGTAAATGAAATGGGGAAAAAACCCTTTGGGGGTCGACAGGCCTTCTCGGAAACCTTTTTTCCCGGGGGGAAATTTTTTTTGGAAAAAAAAAAAAAAATTTTTTTTTGAAATGATAAAAATATTTTCTGATCCCCAAAACCCCCAAAATTATGAAATTTTATCGAAAATAACGGAATTTCTTTTCAATTTTGGGGTTTAATGACATTTACGCTCGGCGATTTCACCCACTTTGAGCCCTTTTTGGCAAAATTCCCAAAGTTTCGTATATCAAAATATAGCTATTTCGCTAAATTCCATTTCTTCTATCGATTGGTACAAAAAACCACCTATTTATCAATTTCAATTATCCAAAATATGGTCAAAAGGAATTTGGAATTTCACACAAATTTTAAAACGTGCCAATTTCAAAAAAGGGTCCAGAATAAACAAAAACATTCCCACTAAAAAAAAAACTTCTCTTTCATTAGTCACGTCTCCAGGCCCCCCTTACATTAATTTTGCTTTTCATTTTGATTTTTATTCTCACAAAAAAAAAGGTTTACTGTTATGTATACAACTGCATAAATTTTAAAAAAGGTATAAATAAAATCAGAGCACTTTGAGAAAATTGACTCCTAGTTGATGTGTATTGGATGCATGGTGTGATTTGTTTATTTGAACATCGTAAAAAACGAACATTTCGCTATTTTGAGCTCAATTTCAGGTACTTGTCATTTCAAACCAATAAAAATCATCTCTATTTCTGTGATATATCTTCCATTCAAACAAATGAGACCAAGAAAACGAGAATACATCAATAAATCCCATACAAAATAGACTGCAAAGTCGCTTTTTTAAACCCAAAAAAACTTTTCATTTTTTTCTTTTTATATCCTAGTGCAGGTTTTTTTTTTTTTATACTCGCACAATCCCATAGAACCATTCTTTCTTTGTAGGGCTACCAGCCGTTTCCCATTAATTTTGGGGGCCGCTAAATTTGGCGTCTATGGCAAAACCCCCCTGTTTGTCGTGCTATTGGCCCGACCCAAAAGGGTTTTGAGCTATGTGTAGAAAGAGGTTTGATAATAAGTAATACATATTTTATGAAAAAGAGGATAAATAAATATAAAGGTATGATATAGCACGGGAAATGTTTGTTGGATTATGTATTGGTGGATAAAGGTTGATGGGTAGGCTTCAGGATGTACATTTTTATAGAAGGGCAATGGATAATAATAATAATAATATTTTTATTTCTATGCATGTTACAAGTTACAATGTTATTGGATTCAATTATAAAACTGTTAAAGGAGAGCCACTGGCATGCCATGGCATTAGGGGCTTTTATTCTGAGACTTATTCACTAATATTAATGCTAAAGAAATTGATTGAGTTTTTTTGTTCTGTATTATTTAAATTATAATATGGTTTCATACTATTAAAAGAAAATACAAGAAAAATTGGTTGAGTTTAATCTATTGTATAATTTATTTAAAGTTAAGTATTTGATGCTATACTATTAAAAACTACTGTTTTTTTAAGTTTCTTCTAGATATTTTTTTTATTTAAAATTAAGAAAATGATGTACTATAAGATTTTAAATGACAATATGATGATATGATATTGCAAGTGTTAAGGGGGTAACTTTAAAAATGAGATCACAAGTAAAAAAATTGGGTTTAAAAGTTTGTTACAGTAGGGGTTTTAGTTAGGGTGTAGGTGATTTTGAAAGAGTTTGAATTGATTTTCCGAAAAGGTTCTTGATTTTCTGGTAATGAATTCCAGTTGGGGGTTTTATGTGCATGTTTTCATTGGTTATTTGGACTCGGGGTTTTCAAATAGTGATCTGTGTCTTGTTTTGTTTGGGACCTATTAAAGTTGTTGAGGAGAATTCTGAGGCGGGGTTGATTTTGCTGGGGTTTTATGTATGTGAAGGAAAATGAATAGGTTGAATTTTTTATTAAGAGTTTTAGGTTCTAAATATAGGGGGGTTTGCTTTTGGGGGGGAATTTTTTCATCCTGCTGCAGCCTTTTGCTGGGTTATGAGTGGTCTGAGGTGATTTAATGTTGTTGAGCCCCATACAGATTCCATAGGTGAGATAAGGGTGATAAGAGAATGATATAGTGGATGAGCTGGTTGGGCAATAATAAATATCTTGAAAAATACCTAATGTCCTTGAATTTTCTTGGAAATTTTTTTATGTGTTTTGGGAAAAGACTATTTAGGTGGTTCTAGAATTTTTCCTCTTGACCTTTGATGGGTGAAATTTTGTTTTTTAAATGGAACAACACTTTGTTTCCAAATGAAATTTGTAGGTCTTGTCCGTATTGGAGTAAGCTTATTTGTCATCATCCCTTTGATATTTTTTATTGGCTTCTGTGTTGGCTATGCTGGATTTGGGGGAAAAAAGACATTTTTGTCATCTCAAAAAAATGGGTTTTTGTTGTGATGCATTGGTGGTCATTTTTTAAATGAGAAAGGGTGGCCCCGGACCTTTAAAGATTAATTTTTTATTTTTGGAAAAGGGTTTTCTCCCTTTTTTTCCGTACTGACTTCTGTTGTGGGGGGCTTTAGGTAGTTGAGGGGTCCCCTAATAATAGTCGCTAATTTTGTGAGCAATAAATCATTGATGTTCAAATTTTCGTAGGTCTATGAAAATTCCCAGCGGAACTTCTTTTTTAAGTCGGTGTATTCTCTAAAATTTGATAACTGTTTGTTCTTTTTGGTCCTGAATCCAAAATTTACAGGGTTTAACATTGTGTGAGACGAGGTAGGAATAGATCTGTTTATGAATTAATTTTGAAAAATTTTGAAAGCATGGTAAAAATTTAGTTGGGTTTTAATTGTTCAAGTCAGTTTGGTCCCTCCTTTGTGGTCGGGGGGACCCCACATTTGGGGAAATTTATGGGGGTTGAAGATTAATGGTTTTGAAAATCTCTATAATTTGGGGACGTACATTTTAGCTTTTTTTTCATAAAGGGTGGTAACGATGTCTCCCGCTTTGTTTTTTTAAAGGGGGTTGATTTGGCAACTTCAATTGAGTTGGTAGGAGCTAGGAATATGTATCTGGGTAGGTGTTGGTGATGTCTGTTGGGGTGTTAAAATTGGGTTTTCTTTAAAATTCTTTTTGGGGGGAAGAAAACATTAATCTTTTTTTGTTGGTGATGGGGGTTTGTTGTTTTTGATAATTTGTTATTGTTTGGATATCTTTTTATTTCCCGTTGTAATGGGTTTTCCCGGTTTTTTCATATACCTTTTCGGTCTGGGTTGTTTAAAACAATTTTTTTGGGCCACCTTATCACTGAAGGGTTGTGATGGTTTGGATTTTCTCTGGTTATTACCCCCTTTTTTTTTTTTCATATTGGTGCCTCTTTTTTGGTTTGGTGCTGGGTGTTTGCCGGGTTGTTTTCTTAGCTGTGATCTGTTTAGTTTTTTCGGGCAATGTTTTTATAGAGGTTTGTGTTTTTAAAAAGTTCTTGATATTCATTAGTATCTGAATGTGTTTCAATTCATTAAGCCAGTCAATGTTCGTTAGTGATATAAAATTATTAAACAAAACTCTTTTGTAGTCTAAAGGTACTTTTAAATTCTTGGGCAGAATCCCTAGGTTAGTTATGAGAAAGGTAGGGTAGTGGTCTGTTGTGGTTTTCTGTGATTATGCCTGATTTTAGGGAGATTTTGTGTTAGTCAGATGTGGTCTGTTAGGGTACTATTATCGGAATTCTTGAGTTGTAGGTTGTAGCTACAGTTGAGAAAAAAGGTAGATGGGACAAAAAGAAAATGGAAACAGCAAGAAAGGAGAGGTAAAAGTGTATAAACTAAGGGAGGAGGATGTTAGGGTGAGATATAAGAAACTATTGGCGAAAGGTGGGCTAGTGCAAGTATGAGTGGGACTTGAGTCCCGGAAATGGGAAGTACAATGCCTGCACTTTAAAAGGAGTCTGGGAATGACAGCTGGGAGGGGCTATTCTCGCTGTCGTATCTGGCGCCCTGCAAAGACAGTGATTTGGATGAGGTTTGGGGAAAATGTTGAATGATGATGAAAGTATTTTCTTTTGGGTCACCCTGCCTGGTGGGGGGCGGCCGACTTTTTAAAAAAAAAAAAATAATTAAATTAATTATCTTTTGGAGAAATAACAATGAGTATTTTTTTAGTATATATTTAGGTAATGAGTATCTGGTTTTTGGAAGAGCTTAAAAGATTCTCAGACAAGGTTTTTTTTATTTTTTGGTAATGGTTCCCGAATCTGGGCCCTTTATGTGCATTTAATTTTTTTCCCAGGGGTTGGACTGGGCATAAAAAAGTGATCTGTTTCTTGTTTATTCATGGAAGCAGCTCAGATGAAAACTCATAAAACATGAAATTTTAAATCTCTGCACCAAATTCACCTTAATCCCGAAATAATGAGCCCACAAGATTGGGGCCGGACCTCCTCTTCACTAACAATGATGATCTGATCGAAATGTCATCATTTCAAAACAATATACAGTGGACCCTGAGTTTTGGTCATAATTCATTCTAGAAGGCTGTCTGCCATTACCGAACAATTTCTCCCCAAGGGAAAATATCAAAGGGGTTTGTCCCTTTTAGACCCCCCAAAAAAACACTTCTTGGGGGTCCACTGCTCAGATCACAAAAAGGGTCCTGACATGTACAGTGTTAGTTTTTAGTTTGATATCTTTATTATGCACCTCATACCCATTCGGGTCCAGGGACTGGACCCCAAAATTTTTATAGCTGAGCAAGTTACGAAAATGAACTCACAAGTTACAAAAGGGAATGAACTCACAAGTTACAAAGGTAATGAACTCACAAGTTACAAAGGTAATGAACTCACAAGTTACAAAAGGGAATGAACTCACAAGTTACAAAGGTAATGAACTCAAAAGTTACAAATATGTACAGTGGACACTCGGTTTTCGTGTTTATTTTTATATATTTTATTAACACATCGGCCGATTCCACCAAGGCAGGGGGGCCCGGAAAAATTTTTCATCATTCCCCACCTTTCTTGCCAGAGGGGCATTTCACTACAGTTATAAAACTGCAACATTAACACCCCCCCCCAAATGCTGGGCCTGTCTTCCATCTCTAGGACTCAAATCCGCCTGGGTTTCCCCAATCCCTTCATAAATGTTACTTTTCACCTCCAACAGCATGTCAAGTATTAAAACCATTTTCTCCATTCACTCCTATCAAATAGGCTCAAAATGCTTCTGGGGTCAGCCCCCCGCCCAAAACTTCCTTTACCTTCTCCCCCCAACCTTTCCACCCTATCGCCTTTTAAAAATCCATAAATGCCAAAAAACCCTCACCCTTACCCAAATATGTTCCCTATATTTTTCCCTGTAAACCTTGGTCTAC
The DNA here is from genome assembly GCA_009830355.1 of Cherax destructor. Taxonomy (NCBI): domain Eukaryota; kingdom Metazoa; phylum Arthropoda; class Malacostraca; order Decapoda; family Parastacidae; genus Cherax; species Cherax destructor. Next base: position 13,474 of record WNWK01031583.1, read on the forward strand.
ACCCCCCCCCTTTTCCCAACCCCCTTTTTCATCTGCTATCCTGCTTTCTGTCTTACTTTAATTCTTTCAATAATAACTCTACCATACACTTTACCATACACTCAGCAGACTTTTTCCCCCTATAATTTTTGCACTCTCTTTTGTCCCCTTTGCCTTTATACAAAGGAACAAAAATGCCCCCGAACCCCTGGTACCTTCCCCTTTTCCATACATTTAAAAAAATTGCACCAACCACTCCAAAACTTTCCCCCACCTGCTTTTAACATTTCTTCTTTATCCCATCAATCCCCCCCCCCTTTCATTCTCCCACCCCAAAATTTCCCCCCACACCCCAGCTCTTCCACCTCCTACAAGATGTTATTCCCCCTTTCCCCTATACACAAATAACCCCCCTTTTTATAAATTTAACAACTCCTCAAAATATTCCCCCCATCTTCCCGATACCTCTAACTCTTCATTTAATAACTCTCCTCTCCTATTTTTAACTGTAAAAATCCATTTTTTCCCCGGCTTCCTAACTTTTAATCTCCTAAAACTTTTCTTATTTTTAACAAATTTTATGTAACATCTCACCCACTCTCTCATTTGCTCTCTTTTTTCATTGCTTCCCTCTCTTAACCTCTTTTCTTTCCATATACTCTTCCCCCCTTGCATCACTTCTACTTGTAAAAACCTCTCATATCTAACTTTTTCTCCCTTTCTCTCTTTCATCACATTCCACCAATCACTCTTCTTCCCTCCCACACCCACTTTCCTTAGCCCAAAAAAATTTTGCTGAACACTCTAACACTACATTTTTTAAAACTACCCCATACATCTCAACCCCTTTTCCTCACTCTCACTAGCCCCTCATCCTCCAATAGTTGTTTATATTTCCCTAACTGCCTCCTCTTTTAGTTTTTAAACCTTCACCTCTCTTCTTACTGCTTTTATTTTCCTTGTATCCCCTCCCACTCCCACTGGCTATAACTAAGGTCTGAATCTGTGGCCCTCAAAAATGTACATCCTGAAGTTTACTCAACAGTCTTTTATCTACCAATACATAGTCCCCAAACTACTGTCATTATGCCCTCATGTATCTTTTATACTTTTTATCCTCTTTTTCTTAAAATATGTATTACCTATAACTAAACCCCTTTCTATACAAAGTTAAATAAAACCCCATTATCATTTAAACCCGGCACCCCAAACTTACCTACACCCTCTCATGTTTCTCCTACTTTAGCATTTGGTCCCCTACCACAATTACTCTCTCACTTGGTTCAAAAGTTCCTTAAATTTGCAACATCTCCCAAAAACTCCCCCTCTCCCTTACCCCCTCTCTTTCCAAGTGCTGAATGGCGACTGACACTGAATGACTTGACTGACACTGAATGACTTATGACTTACTGAATGACTTGACTGACTTACTGAATGCTTGACTGACCAAAAAGACTTGACTGACTTACTGAAACGACTGACTTAGAAAGACTTGACTGACTTACTGAATGCTTGACTGAAATGAATGACGACTGACTTACTGAATGCTTGACTGACTTACTGAATGCTTTACTGCACTGAAGCTTGACTGACTTACTGAAAAGACTGACTTACTGAATGACGCTGACTTACTGAATGACTTGACTGACTTACTGAATGACTTGACTGCTTTCTGAAACGCGACTTCTGAAAGACGCGGACTTACTGAATACGCTGACTTACGAAGCGCTGACTTCTGAATGCTTGACTGACTTACTGAATGACTTGCTGACTTGCTGAATGGGGATTGACTTACGAAAGCGACGACTTACTGAATGACTACTGCTTTCGTTGACGGGACAACCATCAACTTCGTTCCCAAAATCTCACTATCCACCTCAGCCCAGTAGGGCCACGCATAATTCTCCACTCTCTTCACAATCATCCCAAACACCAGCACCCACAATTTAATAAATACTATTATTTCTGTTACATTTGTAGTTTTAAAGGGAAAAAAACAACATAATACATCGATAATAACTACAATTACATATTCACTTTTATTTTTGTAAGATCTGTTGGTCAAAAAAAACTTGTTTGGTTTTTTGGGGATTCCCAGGAATGTAACCCTTTTTTTCCCATAGGGTTTTTTTTAATTTTTAACATAAAATTTATCTAACACGATTTTTTCAGAACTAATAGGGGTTCTAAATGACGGTTATTTTATCCGGAAAATCAAGAAATTAGTCCCAAAACTTGCCCCGAGAGTCCTCCCTACGAAAAAAAAAGCTCGGCAGCGTGCAACATCCCTTAATGAAAAGCAGGGTCCCACGCACGTTGAGACAACACAATAAGTGTCAGGGCCCAAGCCCAAACTCCCTCCCAGCATACATAAGGGGGATTACAAAAGCCCCCTGGCTGTCTTCAAGCAGGCACTAACAGGCACCTAAAGTCATCTGACCATAGGCTGTGGTTGTCTTTGGGACTGCATGCGGCTGCGAAAAAACCTGGTTATCGGGCCCCTGATCTACCATGAGGCCTGGCCCAAGACTGGGCTGCTGGGCGATGACCCCTGAACTCTCTCCAGGTATTAGTTTGAATTTGTGGCTTTAATAAATGTAGAAAAGGTTCTTTTATTTGTAAAACATTGTGTTTTTTTTTTCAATTTCGAGAATGTAAACGCTCGTGTTTGTCGTTTGGACCTGTCCGCCTGCTCCGCGCCTGCGGGGCGCCGCCAGTAAAGCGTTGTTTCCCATTGAAGAACATTCCCACACGCTCTTTCAAACATTCACAATACTATGGTGTCTTTTTTGGGGGTTTTTAGTGATTGTCACGGGAAATAAGTCACCGTGGGTCAAAAGGTTTCCCTAGTGGCACCCTGGTAAAGAAAGTGGGGCCCCAACGCTAAAAAGAGATTATAAAAAAATTTTAAAGGGGGGGGTCTTTGATGACTTCCCGGGGATGTAAAAAAAACCCCATCTACTATCAGCTCTATCCTGGAAAAGAGAAATGAGATCAAGGAAGCTAATGTTGCAAGAGGGGTTGATATGTTAACAAAAAATAGATCGAAAACAGTGGATGAGGTTGAGAAGGGTTGGTGGGATCAATAAAAAACAGAGAGCGGGCGATAGTTTTCCATGGTGATAATTTGTGAAAAGGCAAGGAAGTTCAGAATCTTGTAAAGACAATGCCTGGAACCAGTGGTGGGGGTTTTTTTAAAACCACAAAGTCTGGTTTGACAGGTTTAAGAAATGTAGTGGCATACACTGTGTTGTGAGACATGGTGAGGCAGCCAGCTCAGACAAACGTGCAGCTAAAAAGTTTGTGCGGGAATTCCGGGGGTTTTTAGAGGCTAAAAAATTCCCCCCCCAACAAGTGTTTAACTGTGATGAAACGGGCCCTTTTTTTGGAAAAAAAATGCCCAAAAACCCATTCCCCCAGGAGGAAAAGGCACAGCCAGGACAAAGCCTTGAAAGACAGGCTAACTCATGAGGGTTGTCCCAGGGGTGTTTTTAAAGTGAAGCCACGGTGTATCACGAAAAAATCCCGACCCTTCAGGAATCAGTGTTGACAAGAATAATTTGTGTGTGCATTGGAAGGCTAACACCGGCATGGGCCCTACGGAGATTTTCAAGGAAGGGGTATGGGGGGCCCAGTGGAAAAATCCCTTTGGGGAAAAAAATTCCCACCAATTCCCCCTGGTACTGGACAATGCCCCGCTCCCCCTCACAACTTGCAAGAGTGTTTGTCTGACAAGTTTAATTTCATCAGAGGAAGTTCTCCCCCAACCCCACTCCCCCTCCAGCCCATGGACCACAGGTCACCATCTTCAAGAAACTGTACCCCAAAGCATTGTTTCAGGTGTTTTAAATGACCTCAGACACTACATTGACCCAAAGGGGTTCTGGAAAGATCACTTCAATATTGTGCATTGCATGCCTTATAGGTAACTTGGGGGGGATGACTTGGGACTGTGAACTCTGGGGGACCATTGTGGCCAGGTTGTGAACAGAGGGTTTTTGAAGGATTTAGGCTGACCCTGACCTTGACCCTGAGACCCTGTGCCTGGGGGAATCTTTGTGGCTTGGGGGGGCCGGGTTGGGGGAGTGGTGAGATGGGAAGAGTTGGTGGGGGCCCACAGGGAAGCAAACCCTAAAGGCTGCAAGAGCTTCTCTGGAACAGCAACAGACCACAGCTGGGGTTTTTGCTTCAAATGAGGAGGGAGAGAAAAAAAGGAGGTGCCTTCTTGTGCTTGGAGATGTGTACAAAGTGGAATGAGTTGCAGACATTTTTAAAGACACCACCCTGAGCAAGCTGAAATGAGCCTTTTTTGTGCAGCCACTTCAGTGACAGAGCCATGTTGCACTTCAGGAAAGTGTTGAAAAGTCGCCAGAAACAGAGGACGTGGACAGTTACTTACCAGGCGGGGGGTCTAGTGACTCTCAAGCTGGTCCTAGTGGCATTAAAGACCGAAGGAATAACCCCAGAGGGACTTGTTACCTGAAGTCCTTGGGGGGGGGGTTCCCCTTCCCAACCACTAACACCCTCCCCCCTGTGAATTACCTTCCAGATGCCTGCAATTTTAAAAAAAGGTAAGTAAATGTAAAACATGGTCCCGGTTTTTCCCCCGAAATCTAAATTATGTAAGAAATATTGTAAGTGCTTGTGGGGGTGTTTTTTGGGGGGGTCTGAAATGATAACCTTCGTGACTTTTTAACAAAAAAGGAAAATTTCGTTTGGTAAGGGCCCTTGAGCAGGTTTTGGAGTGAATTTTTTTATGAAACTCGGGGCCCACTGTATATATATATTTTTTTTAAATTTTTTCCCATGAATTTTTTGGGGAAACGTATTTTTTTTTTACAACTAGGGGAAAAAATGGTTAATTTCGTAAACTTCATGTTGTAATAGCTCCTGGACGTTAATTAAACTCGGGGTCCACTGTTTAACCCACTATCGGCTGGTCTGAGTATGGCCGAGTTTGTTGCTTTCCGGTCCAACCCGACAATCGGCCCTTTCCCCGACTATCAGCCCGCGTACCAGACCTGTCCGGACTTGTGCTCCTCCCGCCAGGTGTCGAATCCTTGAGTGAACATTACCCAGGGGCCATTCAAACATTTCACAATAATTTTTTGTGTTTTTGTTTTCACTGTGAAATATGCACCCTGAGTCCCAAAAAAGCTTCCCAGTGGGACACCTGGGTAAAAAAAGTGAGAACACCCGGGAAATGAAGAAGGAGGTGTAGAAAAATATGGAGTAACGTCGTGTGGGGAAATTCCGGATGTCCAAAACAAATTTCTATCACCTCTATCTTGGCAAAAGAAAAAAAACAAAGGGAAACATTTAAAAGGTGTTAACATGTTTGCCAAAAATGGATCAAAAAAGTGGATGAGGTTGAGAAGTTGGTGGGGGGGATCAACGAAAAAAAGATAGCGGGTGATAGTGTTTCCATGGGGTTTTTTTAAAAAGGCAAGGGGTTGCATGGGTTTTTAAAAAAATACGGGAACCAGTGCTGATGTGAGTTATTTTTAAGGCCAGCAAGGCTGGTTTGACGAAGGAAATGTGTCTAAAAGGGGTTGTGGGATAGTGAGGCGCCAGTTCAGAAAAAGTGCGCTGAAAACTTTTACGAAATTTCCCTTTTAGGGGTTTTTGGCCTAGGTCACAACCAGGGTTTCGACTCTATGCCTAAATTTAGCGCCCCCAAATCAAGTGGGAAAAAGGCTGGTAGGCCTAGGGAGAGAATGCGTTTCGGTCAGTGTGGGAGTTAAAAAAAACCTCCCCCCAGTGCGAGTGAGGAAAAACCGACCTTGTTTTGGTTTTAAAAAACATTTGCAGTCTATTTTCGTATGGTATTTTGGTTGTATTCTCGTTTTCTTGGTCTCATTTGATGAATGGAAGATATATTACAAAAAAGAGAAATTTTTATTGGTTTCCCTTGACAAATGACCTTGAAACTGAGCCAAAATGAAAAAGTTGAGCCGATGTTCAAAATAAACAAATCACGCCAGGTAATACACATTAATAGAGTCTAATATTTTTTCACAAGTCCGCTGATATTATTTATTGTTTTTTTAAAAGTGCATTATATAAAAACAGAAAATCTTCTATTTTTGTGAGAATAAAAAATTTAAAATTGAAAGCAAAAGTAATGTAAAGGAGCCTGGGGCGTTAATGAACAGATAAAATGTTATTTTAGTGCAAGGGTCTGTCTCGTTTTTTCTGGGCACTATTTTAAATTTGGGATCTTTTGAAATTTGTGTAAATTTAAATTCCAAACTGACCCGGGGGTTCAAATCAGTAAGGGGGGTTTTTGTACTCAATTGATAGAACAAATGGAATTCTATGAAATAAGAAAATCATTTAGCACGATAGTTGTTCCCGAAAATTTGTTTAGTAAATTTTTTTTAAAAATTAAAAGAACTAATGGGAAAAAAGGGGTTTCGTTCCCGGGGGTCCCCAAAAGCCAAACAAGTTTTTTTAGATCAACATTTTTCAAAAAAAAAAGTGAATATGCAATTGTAGTTCATTATCGTGATGTATTATGTTGTTTTTACTGCTTAAGACTACAAATGTAATAAAATAATAGTATTTACCTTAAATTGTTGGGGGTGAGTTTTTGGATGATTGTGGAAAAGGGGGATTACTTTGGGCCCCACGGGCAAGGGGGATAGTAAAATTCTTTAACTGAAGTCGATGGTTGAACTGAGGCTAACTTTAAGTCAGTCAAGGCAGTCAGTCATTATGTCACTCAAGTCAGTCATTTAAAAAATTAAAAGTCGAAATCAGTCAGTCATTAGTCAAAATCAAAGGCCATTCAGTAAGTCAGTCAAGCCATTCATAAATCAGTCAAGCCATTCCAAGCCAGTCAATCTATTCATAAGTCATTGATTGTAAGTCAGTCAAGCCATTCAGTAAGTCAGTCAAGTCATTCAGTAAGTCAGTCAAATCATTCATAATCCGCGTCATTCGTAAATCAAGTCATTCAGTAAGTCAGTCAAACCCCGTCAGTCCAGTCAGTCAGTCAGTCAAGCATTCATCCTTTAAAACAGCTGGCGCCCGGACTTCTTGACGCGTATGAAATAGTCGAATGCGGGGGTGGGGGGTCCGGGGGGCTGGGTGGCGGGGGGTGTCTGGAAACCCAAAAAAACTGCTTGTGAGAATGGTTGTTTTTTTACACGGAAGTTTATTCAGGTATACACAGAAAAGACGGATTATATGAAAAATATTTTAGGCCTGGGGTAACCCAAAAAATCAGAGTGACAGTATTTCCATTGACTTTTTTTTTGGGGTTTTCTATTTCTTTTCTTTTTAATTTTGTAACTGTATCCCTAAGGGGTTGCAGGGGTCGGCTCAGCTCCTGGCCCCCGGGTTTTGAAAAAACTTACGTTTCAGGAAGGAAAAAAAAATTCCCTTTTCCTCAAAACATGAGGATTCTTAGGCAGTAAATAACCATGGGTTACATTTAAATCACCTGATGCATTACCGAAAAGGAAAGGTGAAGTGACCTTTTCTGTCTTGAAACCTGGGGCACTTTTCCTTTTACTGATATAAACGTGTTTGGGTTTTTTTAGAAAACACTTTTTGGCATTAAACCTTTATGTGGCTATAGCCACCCTTAGTAAGACCCCCCCTGACTCAATGGTTTAACCCCCCTGGGGACGGCCCAAAATTTTTCATCCCGCCGAAATGTGTAAAAATCTTTACGTCGTGAAGATGATAATTTTGGAAAACTTAAAACTCAATACCGGGCGTGCAACATAATCTCGTTCTAAATGACGTTCTACTGTAGCTAAAATTTTGGTAGACTGAAACTTGGAAATTTGGCCAAAATAGGGCTAAATGGGGAAATCACCCATTCATGTTGATACTGCTAACTTTGCGATAGCATAATTCCATTTTTTTCATCAAATTTCATAATTTTGGTGTCATTATGATTGGGAAAAAGGATTCTCTATCATTTCATAAATTTTTTTTTTTTTTCCCAAAAATTTGGGAAACCCTGAAACGGGGTTGGGGGGAGAGGGCTTTGCAAACCCTAAAAGGGTTGGGGGGGTTTTGACCTAAAAAATTAAAATCCAAAGAATTTTTTTAAATTTTGGATGAAACGGGTTTTTTTGGGAAAAAAAGGCCCAAAGAGGCCCCTACTTATTCAGGGGGAAAAAAGGCCTGCCAGGACCAAACCTTTGAAAGACAGGCTAAATCTTATGTTGTGTAGTACAAATGCTAGTGGGGATTTTAAAGTGAAGCCCTTTACTGGTTAAAAACCTGAAAAAACCCAGTGTGTTCAAAAAACACAATGTCACCAAGGTAAATTTGTGTGTTTTTTTAAAGGTTTAAAACTAAGGCATGGGTCCCAGGGAAATTTTTTTTGGGTTTGGGGCCATAAAGTGTTTTGCCCCAGGGGTGAAAAAAAAACCTCAGGAAAAAAAATTGGGTCTCAAGTGCCTCCTGGTACTGGACAATGCTCCCCGCTCTCCCCACAACGGGGGACTATTTTTGATGGGGTTTAATTTTTTCACAGTGAAGTTCTTGCCTCCCAACACCACTCTTTTTATCCAGCCCATGGACCAGCAGGGTCATTTCTAACTTCAAAAAAAATCTACACAAAAGCAGTGTTTTTAAAAATTCTTTGAAATGACCCCAGACACTGAGTTGATCCTAAGAAAAGTTCTGGAGGAATAAATTGGGATCCTCCATTACATAAACCTTATAGGTAAGGCTTGGGAGGGAGTGACTTCCGGGACTTTGAACTCTGCTTGGAGACAATTGTGGCCAGTTGTGTCGAACAGAGGGATTTTTTAAGGGTTTGAGGCTGATCCTGACCCAAACCCTGTGTCTGTTGTGGAAGGGATTGTGGAATTGGGCAAGTCCCTGGGGTTGGAGGTGAGTGGCAAAAGGGTGGGAAGAGTTGGGGCAGGGAACCGGGTAGAGCTAACCACTGAAGAGTTGCAAAAAGCTTCATTTGGGAAAAAGCATCAGATCCCAAATGGGAAAAAGCTTTACAGGAGGAGGAAGATAGACTAGGTGCTTTTTTAGAGATTAAGGAGATTTGTTTTAATGTGGGAAAAAGGGGGCAGGCATTGGTGAAAAATACCACCCCAACAAAACTGAAATAAGCCATCTCTGCAACAAGTTCAGTGACAAACCAAAAATTGCCCCTTCAAGAACATGTT
>WNWK01031584.1:0-22599 GCA_009830355.1 Cherax destructor
TTTCACCTGTGAAACAACTTTAATTAATGTTCCTTCTACAATTGTCCTTTCAATTTTTACCAGTTTTGTGTCATATATCTCGTTATGTGAACCCAAATTCAATTGTAATATATTTAACATTCATACATCACAGTTGGCATGCTCCAGTATTTACATTTTTTCAAATAGTCCCTCCCAATAGGCTGCCTAACAACCTCGAACCGGGTGCTGGGTTTAACGATCATTGGAACCCCGTCGTTAATTTCTGGTTCATTGGAATCCAACAGGCTGAAAACGTGGTTCACTTTCCAAGCAAACTGACGACCCTGAGCAGCTGGTTGAATGCTTCTCTCTGGCTTCCCTTTTGCCATCTGTCATTGGGTACCACATTTTCCCTCAATAGTCCATATGTACAACGCTTATATCTGGCAAGTTATATCTGGTGAAGGAAAATACAAGTCTTTTACTGGAGTTTTGTTTTCTCTTTGAATCCCGTTACTGCGGTCCGGCCTCATACCTGGAGCATCCTGGAGAGGGTTTCGGGGGTCAAGGCCCCGCGGCCCGGTCTGGACCAGGCTAAGGAAGATCGGGTCTGATCAACCAGGCTGTTACTGCTTGTTTAATACGTCATCAATACGGAACATTAACACCGTCGCCCAGGTTGTGGCAGCCCCCCAAAATTCTTTTGTCAAGGATCAATCTCCAAGTTGACAGTTTTATTTTCATTCCTGACATTTTTTTTTTACTTATGGTGAATGTTTTTATTTTATTTTTGTCATTTTTTACAAATGAAGTAGAAATGTGAAAACTGAGACTTATTTAATAAATACTTTAATTAAACTAAATATTTAAAGATGTTTATGAATATCTTCTTTGTCTTAACCACAAGTCTCTGAAATTGTCATTTTCACATTTTCATCTTTCCCAAAGGTTTCATCAAATATTGAAACCCTAAACATTTTCTTAAAGAAAATTTAAATTTAAAATCAAGGGTTTTGTTAATTTTCTTACAATAATTTAAACAATCGTGTATGTGTGTGTGTGTGTGTGTGTGGGGGAGTGTGAGTGTGTACTCACCTTTGTGTTGGGGGTCGAGACTCGCTCCTGGCCCCGCCTCCGTCCCTGGTCTCTGCTCTCCCTGCTCCATGAGCATCATACCTTGTCTTAAAACTATGTATGGTTCCTCCCCCTTTCTCTAGCTATTCCACTTCCTGACTACTCTGTGGCTGAAGGGCCCTAACATCCCTTTGACTCATCAGTCAAGGGATTTCTTCCGTTGTTTCCCCTTGTTTCCCCTCTCTGGAACATCCTGTCACTTCACCTTGTCAATTTCAGTATTTTGTATGTCGTTATCATGTCTCCTCTGCCCTTCTTTCCTCCAGTGTCGTTAGTCCTATTTCCTCCCTTTCTTCATAGGACAGACCCCTGAGTTTGGAACTAACCTTTGCAAACCTTTGCCTTTCTCTGTTTCTTTGTGCTTGACCAGGTGTGGGTTCCAGACTGGTGCTGCATATTCAGTATGGGCCTGATGCAGGTGTGGTTGAACATTCCTTTTAAGGTAAGGAACGCTAATCTTAGGTTTGCCCGTCGCCCATATGCTGCCCAGTTATCGGTTGATGTTTGCCTCCGGAGACTTTGGCTTTCTCACCCCGGCTTTTCTTTTGCCGAGGTTTGTGCCTTTGTCCGCCTAGCCGCCTCCTGTGGGTCTTCTTTCCCTTCTCCGATCTTCTGACTTTCATTTGGTGGGATTGAATTCAGAAGCCAATTTAGACCAGATGTAAGCCCAGGTCTGTTTGAATCCCGCTTGGTCCTCTTGATGTGATTCTCCTCATTAATTTCCGTCATTCGTTTACTAACCGAATCCTGGTCCTGGAGACCCGGGTACGCCGCCGAAGGGCCCCTGTGATCCTCATCACAATGACCCGTTTTCCTCCCGGAGGGTTTCCCTGATCCATTCAGTGCCCTTCCTGCTATACATGCTTGTTCTTCCAACTTTTTACTAATCTCATGGGAATTCAAAAGGCCTTCCTGCAGTCAGAAAATGCAATCAACCCACCCTTCTCTCTTTCTTTACCTCTGTTCTTTATCTGAACTCTAGGATTTGTTAAAGGTTTGCCTTCCCGGAATCCGTGCTGTCGGTTTTATTATCCTGTTCAGCTCGGGGGCTCCACCATTCTTTTCCTGATGATTTTCTCCAGGACTTTGCACCTATACATGTAAGTGACCCGGTCTATAGTTTAGTGCCTCTTTTTCTTCTCCTTTTTTAAAAAGGGGACTACATTGGCCTTCTTCCTATAGGATCTGCCCATTTCAAGGGATGTGTTGAATTTATGGTAAGTGGCACACTCAGTACCTCAGCCCTTCCGAAGAACCCACGGGAGATTTGTCCGGACCCATCGCCTTTAGTTATAAAGGTCCACTGATAACCTTCCCTCCTCCTCAATTTTTCCCTGCATGATACATCCCTGTTTGACACCCCCTTCTCCCCTTTTCCTTCCTCCTCGTTCTTAAACCTCAATTGACTCCTCTACCTCTTGTTTTTTTGAGTTCCCCATCTTTCTCATCAGCCTTATCCCTGGTCTTTTGTTGTCTTTTCTGTGTGCCCATACTTCGTCACTTTGTGCTTGTCGTTTTCTTTTTCTGGCCCCTCCTCCTGGCTATGTTCGTCTTCCTCTCTCTTTGTTTCGGTTCTTTCCTTCTGTACCTTTTCCATTCTCTGACACTCTGATTTTTGCCTCCCTCCCTTTAAACCAGGGCTCTTTCTGACCTTCTTTCTTTTCTCGGTATAAAGTTCCTCTCTCCTTCTTTGCCCCATTTCCAAATTTCATTTATTGTTTTTCATTTCCCTTTCCCTGAACCTCCTGGAAATTCCTCTCCTGTTTCCTCTTTAAATCTGGTTTGTCTTTTGGTCCTTTTCCCCCCTCCACCTGTAGTTCTACAATTACAACTCAGCCCTTGGCCCTTTTCCCAGGGGTTCGTGTGTTTTCTTCAATATCGGCTCTAGGGAATAAATTAATTTGGTTCATCTTCTCCTCTCCTCGGTCTGCCCTGCTGTTGGTATCAGTTTTCCACCCTCCATCTTTGGCTCTCCAAGCTGGACCCCAGGGTTCTTGGTTTCCCATGCTTGCCTGCTCATTGCCCTTGCCACCTCCCCAGGTGTCCACCATCTCTGTTGTTCTCATCATATTCCTCCTCCTGGCCTCCTGCAGTTCTGTGGTGGGTTTACATCACTGCAATGATTATCTTTGTTCCCAGACTGGATGGTACCTCTATGAAGTGTGTGTGTGTGTGTGTGTGTGTGTGTGTGTGTGTGTGTGTGTGTGTTTACTGGCCTATGGTTTTAGAGGTCGAGTCTTAGCTCCTGGGCTTTCCTTTCAACTTGTGGTTCAGCATTTTCACTTCTTCTTTGTCTCAAGGCTCTAGTGTACCTTATCTTAAATCAACTTAATGAACTCACTAAGACGAAAAATATTTATTAACATCAGTACGCCTCATGCTAAATTAACTATGTCCCCTAGTACCTGTTTCTCTCTAAAACCTGTTCCTGTTTACGCTTATCATTTACTCCGAGCATTTGTATGTTATCATGTCTCTCTGGATCTCCAAATCTCGAGGTTATAACTCTTATCTCTGGAATAAGCCCCGAAGCATACCTCTGCACTTTCTCTAGTTTGCTAACATTTCTTAGAGGTGCGGGTTATATTCTGGTGCTACATACTCCAAAATGGACATCACATCTCTTCCATATATTGCCCAGAATATTCATCAGGATTCTGAAGGCTGATCACTCCTATGTCTTTTCTCTGAAGTTTGTGGCTTGTCCCTAAGTCTGTACTCTGGTGGCTGTGTCCCTGAAGTCTGTACTCTGGGTACGCTATTCTTGACTCTTTAGTTTTCTTAACTTTCCCCTTTCAAAAACCAGTCCAGGGCGATGGAATATGACAGTGAAACCCGACCAGGTCGATGGAATATGACAGTAGATCCCGTCCCAGTGCGATGGAGAATATGACAGTGAAACCCGACCAGGTCGATGGAATATGACAGTGAAACCCGTCCAGTGCGATGGAATATGACAGTGAAACCCGTCCAGGGCGATGGAATATGACAGTGAAACCCGTCCAGGGCGATGGAATATGACGTGAAACCGTCCAGTGCGATGGAATATAACAGTGAAACCCGTACAGGGCGAAGGGAAAGCAGTGAAACCCTCCAGTGCGATGGAATATGACAGTGAAACCCATCAGGGCGATGGAATATGACAGAAACCCGTCCAGGGGTGGAATATGAGCAGTAAACCCGTCGGGCGATGGAATATGACAGTGAAACTCATCTAGGGCGATGGAATATGACGAGTGAAACCCGTCCAGAGCGATGGAATATACAAGTGAAACCTGTCCATGGCGACGGAAAATAATGTAAACCCGTCCAGGGCGATGGAATATGACAGTGAAACCCGTCCAGGGCGATGGAATATGACAGTGAAACCGTCGACGATGGAATTTAACAGAAACCCGTCTGTTAAATTCCAGAAACCCGTCAGGGCGATGGAATATGACAGTGAAACCCGTCAGGGTAATGGACTATGACAAGAAACCCGTCCAGGCAATGGACTATGACAGTGAAACCCTACTGGGCGATGGAATATGACAGTGAAACCCGTCCATAGTAATGGACTATGACAGAAACCCGTCATGGGCGATGGAATATGACAGTGAAACCTCCAGGGCGATGGAATATGGAGTGAAACCTGTTCCAGGGCGATTGAATATACAATGAAACCCGTCAGGGCGACAGAATAAGACGGTGAAACCCGTCCAGGGCGATAAATATGACAGGTGAAACCCGTCCAAGGCTATGGAATATGACAGTGGAAACCCATCAAGGCGATGGAATATGACAGTGAAACCCGTCAGGGCGATAGAATATGACAGTGAAACCCGTCAAGGCGATGGAATATGACGTGAAACCCATCCAGGGCGATGGGAATATGACAGTGAAACCCGTCCAGGGCGATGGAATGTGACAGTGAAACCCATCCAGGGCGATGATCGATGGAATATTAGAGGGAAACCTATCCAGAACGATGGAATATGACACGTAAACCTGTCTAGAACGATGGAATATGACAAGTAAACCCGTCAGGAACGATTGAACATGAAAATAAACCCGTCCAGAACGATGGAATATGACAAGAAACCCATCCAGAGCGAAGGAACGGAGTATAACAAAGTAAACCCGTCCAGAACGATGGAATATGACAAGTAACCCTGTTTAGAACGATGGAATATGATAGGAAATCCGTCCAGAACGATGGAATATAACAAGTGCAGTCTAAACGATGAATATGACAAGTAACCCGTCCAGAAAAGATGGAATATGACAAGTAAAAACGTCCAGAACGATGGAGTATGACAAGATAAACTCCGTCTAGAACAATGAAATATGACAAATAAACCCGTCAAGAACGACGGAATATGATAAATAAACCCGTCCAGAACGATGGAATATGATCAAATCCGTCTAGAACGATGGAATATGACAAACCAGTCTAGAACGATGGAATATGAAAGCGAAACCCGTCCAGAACGATGGAATATGAAGGGAAAACCGTCCAGAATGATGGAATATGACAAAGTAAACCCGTCCAAGAACAATGAATATTACAAAAACCCGTCTAGAACAATGGAATATGACAAATAAACCCGTCTAAAACGATGGAATATGACAAGTAAACCCGTCCAGAACGATGGAATATGACAAGTAAACCCGTCCAGAACGATGGAATATGAAAGGAAACCCATCACAACGATGGAATATGACAAGTAAACCCGTCCAAAATGGTATAATGTAACAAGTAAACCACTCCAGAACGATGGAATTTGACAACAAACACGTCTAGAACGATGGAATATGACACGAAACCCGTCCAGAACGATCGAATAGCATGTAAACCCGTCTTGAACAATGGAACATGACAAAAACCCGTCTGGAACGATGGAACGACAAGAAATTCGTATAAAACGATGGAATATGACGAAGTAAACCCGCCTAGAGCGATGGAATATGCACAAGTAAACCGTCAGAATGATGGAATATGAAAGGAAACCGTCTGGGAACGATGGAATATGACAGGAAATCCGTCTAGAACGATGGAATATGACAGGAAACCTGTCTAGAACGATGGAATATGACAAATAAACCGTCTAGAATGATGGAATATGACAGTAAGCCCGTCCAGATCGATGGAACATGAAGAAAACCTGTCTAGAACGATGGAATATGACAAGTAAACCTGTAGAACGATGGAATATGACAAGTAAACTCGTCTAGAACGATGGAATATGACAAGACAACCCGTCCAGAAAGAAGAATATGACAAGTAAACTCGCCTAGAACGATGGAATGTGACAGGAAACCAGTCAGAACGATGGAATATGACGTAAACTCTCTAGAACGATGAATATGACAAGGAAACCCGTCTAGAACGATGGAATACAACATGTAAACAGTTAGTACGATGGAATATGACAAGTAAACCCGTCGAACGATGGAATATGACAAGTAAACCCGTCAAGAACGATGAAATATGAGATGTAAAATCGTCTAGAACGATGGAATATGACAGAGAAACCCGTCTAGAACGATGGAATATGACAGGTAAACCCATCTAGAACGATGGAATATGATAGGGAATCCCGTCTAGAACGATGGAATATGACAAGTAACCCGTCTAGAACGATGGAATATGACAAGCAAACCCCGTCAGAACGATGGAATATGACAAATAAACCCGTCTAGAACGATGGAATGTGACGGGAAACACGTCTGAACGATGGAATATGACAAGTAAACCCGTCTAGAACGAGGGAATATGACAGTGAAACCCGTCCAGGGCGACGGAGTATGACAGTGAAACCCGTCCAGGGCGATAAAATATGACAGTGAAACCCGTCCAAGGCGATGGAATATGACAGTGAAACCCATCCAAGGCGATGGAATATGACAGTGAAACCCGTCCAGAGCGATGGAATATGACAGTGAAACCCATCCAGGGCGATGGAATATGACAGTGAAACCCGTCCAGGGTAATGGACTATGAGAGAAACCCGTCCAGGGCAATGGACTATGACAGTGAAACCAATAATAGGCGATGGAATATGACAGTGAAACCCGTCCATAGTAATGGACTATGACAGAAACCCGTCAAGGGCGATGGAATATGACAGTGAAACCCCTCCAGGGCGATGGAATATGAGAGTGAAACCCGTCCAGGGCGATTGAATATGACAGTGAAACCCGTTCAGGGCGACGGAATATGACAGTGAAACCCGTCCAGGGCGATGGAATATGACAGTGAAACCCATCCAGGGCGATGGAATATGACAGTGAAACCCCTACAGGGCGATGGAATATGAGAGTGAAACCCGTCCAGGGCGATGGAATATGACAGTGAAACCCGTCCAGGGCGACGGAATATGACAGTGAAACCCCTACAGGGCGATAGAATATGACAGTGAAACCCGTCCAAGGCGATGGAATATGACAGTGAAACCCATCCAGGGCGATGGAATATGACAGTGAAACCCGTCAGGGCGATGGAATATGACAGTGAAACCCATCAGGGCGATGATCGATGGAATATTAGAGGGAAACCTATCAGAACGATGGAATACGACACGTAAACCTGTCTAGAACGATGGAATATGACAAGTAAACCCGTCAGGTACGATTGAACATGACAAAGTAAACCCGTCCAGAACGATGGAATATGACAAGTAAACCCATCCAGAGCGAAGGAACGGAGTATGACAAGTAAACCCGTCAAGAACGATGGAATATGACAAGTAACCCTGTTTAGAACGATGGAATATGATAGGGAAATCCGTCCAGAACGATGGAATATAACAAGTAAGCCCGTCTAAAACGATGGAATATGACAAGTAAACCCGTCCAGAAAGATGGAATATGACAAGTAAAAACGTCCAGAACGATGGAGTATGACAAGTAAACCCGTCTAGAACAATGGAATATGACAAGTAAACCCGTCAAGAACGACGGAATATGACAAGTAAACCCGTCCAGAACGATGGAATATGATCGGGAAATCCGTCTAGAACGATGGAATATGACAAGTAAACCAGTCTAGAACGATGGAATATGAAAGCGAAACCCGTCCAGAACGATGGAATATGAAGGGAAAAACCGTCCAGAATGATGGAATATGACAAGTAAACCCGTCCAGAACAATAGAATGTTACAAGTAAACCCGTCTAGAACGATGGATTATGACAAATAAACCCGTCTAGAACGATGGAATATGACAAGTAAACCCGTCCAGAACGATGGAATATGACAAGTAAACCCGTCCAAAACGATGGAATATGACAAGAAAACCCGTCTAGAACGATGGAATATGACAGGAAAATCCGTACAAAACGATGGAATATGACAAGTAAACCAGTCTTGAACGAAAGAATATGACAGAGAAACGCGTCCAGAACGATGGAATATGACAAATAAACCCGTCTAGAACGATGGAATATGAAAGGTAAACCCATCCAGAACGATGGAATATGACATTGAAACCCGTCCAGAACGATGGAATATGACAAGTAAACCCATCTACAACGATGAAATACGACAAGTAAACCCATCCAGAACGTTGGAATATGACAAGTAAACCCGTTCAGAACGATGGAATATGACATGTAAACCCGTCTGGAACGATGGAATATGACAAGTAAACCCGTCCAGAACGATGGAATATGACAAGTAAACCCGTCTAGAACGATGGAATTTGACAAGTAAACCCGTCCAGAACGATGGAATATGAAAAGGAACCCATCCACAACGATGGAATATGACAAGTAAACCCGTCCTGAAGTATGGAATATGACAAGTAAACCCGTCCAAAATGGTGGAATGTGACAAGTAAACCAGTCCAGAACGATGGAATTTGACAAGCAAACACGTCTAGAACGACGGAATATGACACGTAAACCCGTCCAGAACGATCGAATATGACATGTAAACCCGTCTTGAACAATGGAACATGACAAGCAAACCCGTCTGGAACGATGGAACATGACAGGGAAATTCGTATAAAACGATGGAATATGACAAGTAAACCCGCCTAGAGCGATGGAATATGACAAGTAAACCGTCTAGAATGATGGAATATGAAAGGGAAACCTGTCTAGAACGATGGAATATGACAGGGAAATCCGTCTAGAACGATGGAATATGACAGGGAAACCTGTCTAGAACGATGGAATATGACAGAGAAACCCGTCTAGAACGATGGAATATGACAAATAAACCGTCTAGAATGATGGAATATGACAAGTAAGCCCGTCCAGATCGATGGAACATGAGAAGAAAACCTGTCTAGAACGATGGAATATGACAAGTAAACCTGTCTAGAACGATGGAATATGACAAGTAAACTCGTCTAGAACGATGGAATATGACAAGACAACCCGTCCAGAAAGAAGGAATATGACAAGTAAACTCGCCTAGAACGATGGAATGTGACAGGGAAACCAGTCCAGAACGATGGAATATGACAAGTAAACTCGTCTAGAACGATGAAATATGACAAGGAAACCCGTCTAGAACGATGGAATATAACAAGTAAACAGTCTAGAACGATGGAATATGACAAGTAAACCCGTCCAGAACGATGGAATATGACAAGTAAACCCGTCCAAAACGATGGAATATGACAAGAAAACCCGTCTAGAACGATGGAATATGACAGGAAAATCCGTACAAAACGATGGAATATGACAAGTAAACCAGTCTTGAACGAAAGAATATGACAGAGAAACGCGTCCAGAACGATGGAATATGACAAATAAACCCGTCTAGAACGATGGAATATGAAAGGTAAACCCATCCAGAACGATGGAATATGACATTGAAACCCGTCCAGAACGATGGAATATGACAAGTAAACCCATCTACAACGATGAAATACGACAAGTAAACCCATCAGAACGTTGGAATATGACAAGTAAACCCGTTCAGAACGATGGAATATGACATGTAAACCCGTCTGGAACGATGGAATATGACAAGTAAACCCGTCCAGAACGATGGAATATGACAAGTAAACCCGTCTAGAACGATGGAATATGACAAGTAAACCCGTCCAGAACGATGGAATATGAAAGGAAACCCATCACAACGATGGAATATGACAAGTAAACCCGTCCTGAAGTATGGAATATGACAAGTAAACCCGTCCAAAATGGTGGAATGTGACAAGTAAACCAGTCCAGAACGATGGAATTTGACAAGCAAACACGTCTAGAACGACGGAATATGACACGTAAACCCGTCCAGAACAATCGAATATGACAAGTAAACCGTCTTGAACAATGGAACATGACAAGCAAACCCGTCTGAGAACGATGGAACATGACAGGAAATTCGTATAAAACGATGGAATATGACAAGTAAACCGCCTAGAGCGATGGAATATACAAGAACCGTCTAGAATGATGGAATATGAAGGGAAAACCCGTCTAGAACGATGGAATATGACAGGAAACCGTCTAGAACGATGGAATATGACAGGGAAAACTGTCTAGAACGACTAAATATGACAGAAAAATCCGTCTAGAACGATGGAATATGACAAATAAACCGTCTAGAATGATGGAATATGACAAGTAAGCCCGTCCAGATCGATGGAACATGAGAAGAAAACCTGTCTAGAACGATGGAATATGACAAGTAAACCTGTCTAGAACGATGGAATATGACAAGTAAACTCGTCTAGAACGATGGAATATGACAAGACAACCCGTCCAGAAGAAGGAATATGACAAGTAAACTCGCCTAGAACGATGGAATGTGACAGGAAACCAATCAGAACGATGGAATATGACAAGTAAACTCGTCTAGAACGATGAAATATGACAAGGAAACCCGTCTAGAACGATGGAATATAACAAGTAAACAGTCTAGAACGATGGAATATGACAAGTAAACCCGTCCAGAACGATGGAATATGACAAGTAAACCCGTCAAGAACGATGAAATATGAGATGTAAAATCGTCTAGAACGATGGAATATGACAAGTAAACTGTCTAGAACGATGGAATATGAGAGGGAAACCCGTCCAGAACGATGGAATATGGCAAGTAAACTGTCTAGAACGATGGAATATGACAGGGAAACCCGTCCAGAACGATGAAATATGACAAGTAAACCCATCTAGAACGATGGAATATGATAGGGAATCCCGTCTAGAACGATGGAATATGACAAGTAACCCGTCTAGAACGATGGAATATGACAAGCAAACCCGTCCAGAACGATGGAATATGACAAGTAAACCCGTCTAGAACGATGGAATGTGACAGGGAAACACGTCTAGAACGATGGAATATGACAAGTAAACCCGTCTAGAACGAGGGAATATGACAGGGAATCCCGTCTAGAACGATGGAATATGACAAGTAAACTGTCTAGAACGATGGAATATCACAAGTAAACCCGTCCAGAACGATGGAATATTACAAGTATAACTGTCTAGAACGATGGAATATTTCATATTATAGAATATTTAATATTATTTTTCAAAAAATACATGAAACATTAAAAAGCTCAGAAAAATGTGCTAAAATGGTATTTTATTGCATATTTCGACGTTTTAGAGCGGTTTGAGTGCTTTTCTGACAAAACTCATTTTTTAGCTAAAATACTTAGAATATCACACTTTTAAATAGAATTTCTTCTGCAATTGAAATTTATGGGAAAAGGAAGCAAAATTTTATGATTTTTTTTTTTTTTGAGGAAGCTTACTCATAGGTATATTTTATCTAAAAATATAGTTTTCCAGAAAATCCTTGAATATGCCTTGAATCGTCAAAAATGCATTAAAATAACGTTTTATAGCATTTTTGAATATTTATAAATTATTTACATATTTAAAAAAAAATACCATTAAAAATCTATAAAAATCAATAATATTATAGAATATTTCATATTATTTTTCAAAAAATACATGAAACATTAAAAGACTCGGAAAAATGCTCTAAAATGGAATTTTATTGCATATTTCGACGTTTTAGAGTGATTTGAGTGCTTTTCTCACAAAACTAATTTTTTAGCTAAAATACTTCGATTATCAAACTTTTAAATAGAATTTCTACTGCAATTGAAATTTATGGGAAAAGTAAGGAAAATTTTATGATTTTTTTGAGGAAGCATACTCATAAGTATATGTTATCTAAAAAATTAGTTTTTCAGAAAATCCTTGAATATGCCTTGTATCGTCTAAAAAATGCAATAAAATAACGTTTAAAAGCATATTTGAATATTTAAAAATTATTTACATATTTTAAAAAATCCTATTAAAAATCTATAAAAACCGATATTATTATAGAATATTTTATATTATTTTTCAAAAAATACATGAAACATTAAAAAACTCACAAAAATGTGCTAAAATGGTATTTTATTGCATATTTCGACATTTTAGAGCGGTTTGAGTGCTTTTCTGACAAAACTAATTTTTTAGCTAAAAGGAAGCTTACTCATAGGAATATTTTATCTAAAAAAAAAATAATTTTTCAGAAAATCCTTGAAAATACCTTGAATCGTCAAAAAATGCAATAAAATAACGTTTTATACCATTTTATATTTTTTATAAATTATTTACATATTTTTAAAAAAATCTATAAAAATCAATATTATTATAGAATGTTTCATATTATTTTTCAAAAAATACATGAAACTTTGAATAACTCACAAAAATGTGCTAAAATGTTATTTTATTGCATATTTCGACGTTTAACAGCGGTTTAAGTGCTTTTCTGACAAAACTAATTTTTTAGAATTTCTACTGCAATTGAAATTTATGGGAAAAGTAAGCGAAATTTTATGATTTTTTTTAGGAAGCTTACTCATAGGTATATTTTATCTAAAACAAATAGTTTTTCAGAAAATCCTTGAAAATGCCTTGAATCGTCAAAAAATGCAATAAAATAACGTTTTATAGCATTTTTTAAATATAAATTATTTACATATTTTTAAAAAAATCACATTAAAAATCTATAAAAATCAATATTATTATAGAATATTTCATAATATTTTTCAAAAAATACATGAAACATTAAAAAGCTCAGAAAAATGTGCTAAAATGGTATTTTATTGTATATTTCAACGTTTTAGAGCGGTTTGAGTGCTTTTCTGACAAAACTCATTTTTTAGCTAAAATACATAGATTATCAAACTTTTAAATAAAATTTCTACTGCAATTGAAATTTATGGGAAAAATTAAGCGAAATTTCATTATTTTTTTTTTTTTTTTGAAGAAGCTTACTCATAGGTATATTTTATCTAAAAAAGTAGTTTTTCAAAAAATCCTTGAAAATTCCTTGAATCGTCAAAAAATGCAATTAAATAACGTTTTATAGCATTTTTGAATTTTTATAAATTATTTACATATTTTTAAAAAATCCCATTAAAAATCTATAAAAATCAATATTATTATAGAATATTTCATATTATTTTTGAAAAAATACATGTAACATTAAAAAGCTCAGAAAAATGTGCTAAAATGGTATTTTATTGCATATTTCGACGTTTTAGAGCGGTTTGAGTGCTTTTCTGACAAAACTCATTTTTTAGCTAAAATACATAGATTATCAAACTTTTAAATAGAATTTCAACTGCAATTGAAATTTATGGGAAAAGTAAGCGAAATTTTATGATTTTTTTTGAGGATGTTTACTCATAGGTATATTTTATCTAATAAAAAATTGTTTTTTAGAAAATCTGAAAATGCCTTGAATCGTCAAAATATGCTATAAAATAACGTTTAATAGCATTTTTTAATATAAATTATTTACATATTTAAAAAAAAATCCCATTAAAAATCTATAAAAATCAATATTATTATAGAATATTTCATATTATTTTTCAAAAAAATACATGAAACATTAAAAAGCTCAGAAAAATGTGCTAAAATGGTATTTTATTGCATATTTCGACGTTTTAGAGCGGTTTGAGTGCTTTTCTGACAAAACTCATTTTTTAGCTAAAATACTTAGAAACTTTTAAATAGAATTTCTACTGCAATTGAAATTTATGGAAAAGTAAGCGAAATTTTATGATTTTTTTTTGAGGAAGCTTACTCATAGGTATATATTATCTAAAAAATAGTTATTCAGAAAATCTTGAAAATGCAGAATCGTCAAAAATCCAATAAAATTACTTTTATAGCATTTTTAATATTTTTAATATATTTTAAAAATCCTGTAAAAATTCATAAAAATAAATATTTTTAAATTTTTCATATTTTTTAAAAAATACGTGAAACATTGAAAATCTTAGAAAAATCAGCTAAAATTACATTTTATTGCATATTTCAATGATTCAGAGTGGTTTGAGGGCTTTTCTGTCAAAACTCGTTTTTTAGCTAAAATACCTAGATTTTCACACTTTTAAATAGAATTTCTGCTGCAATGGAAATTTACGGGAAAAGTAAGCCACATATAAAAAAAAATTGACGTAGGTTAGTTACAGGTATATTTTATCTAAAAAATTTAGCTTTTCAAAAAATACTTGTATTGTCGAATCCCAAATCCCTAAACTTGTGAATAAAATTGAGATTTTCTGGTGATAACCCTCATGTGTCTGTCTACAGCAGCACTTCTGTGATAGTAGAGGCAAGCAGGTCACAGCAGGCCCTGCTGTGATAGTAGAGGAAGTAGGTCACAGCTGGCGCTGCTGTGATAGTAGAGCAGTAGGTCACACAGCTGCTGTGATAGTAAGCAGCGGTCACAGCAGGTGCTGCTGTGATAACAGAGGAAAGCAGGTCAAAGCAGGTGCTGCTGTGTTAACAGAGGCATGCAGGTCACAACACATGCTGCTGTGATAGTAGAGGCAAGCAGGTCACAGCGGGGGCTGCTGTGATAACAGAGGCAAGCAGTACAGAGGTGCTGCTGTGATAACAGAAGCAAGTAGGTCACAGCAGGTGCTCCTGTGATAAGAGGCAAGCAGATAACAGCAGGTGCTGCTGTGATAACAAGGCAAGCAGGTCACAGCAGGCCCTGCTGTGATAGTAGAGGCAGAGGGTACAGCTGGCGCTGCTGTGATAGTAAGAGGCAAGCAGGTCACAGCAGGCCCTGCTGTGATAGTAGGGGCAAGTAGGCCCCCCCAGCTGGCGCTGCTGTGATAGAAAGAGGCAAGTAGGTCACAGCAGGGCTGCTGTGATAGTAGAGGCAAGCAGGTCACAGCAGGTGCTGCTGTGATAACAGAGGCAAGCAGGTCACAGCAGGTGCTGCTGTGATAACAGAGGCATGCAGGTCACAACACATGCTGCTGTGATAGTAGAGGCAAGCAGGTCACAGCAGGTGCTGCTGTGATAACAGAAGCAAGTAGGTCACAGCAGGTGCTGCTGTGATAAGAGGCAAGCAGAAAACAGCAGGTGCTGCTGTGATAACAGAGGCAAGCATGTCACAGCAGGTGTTACTGTGATAACAGAGGCAAGCATGTCACAGCAGGTGCTGCTGTGATAACAGAGGCAAGCAGGTCACAACAGATGCTGCTGTGATAGTAGAGGCAAGCAGGTCAAGCAGGTGCTGCTGTGATAGTAAGAGAAAGCAGGTCACAGCAGGTGCTGCTGTGATAGTAGAAGGCAAAGCAGGTCACAGCAGGTCACCTGTATGAAGTCTTAAGTGTTTTGAATTCCCGTTTGATTTATTTTAATTAACCCACATAATATTTAAATGATAAATTACATAATAACAATACATTCAAGTAGCTAAAAATAATAATCTGAAAATCATACTTGATATTTTTATTAATTTTATTTTATAATTATCGTAAATATTTTTATTACAGTTTTGTTTTTTGGTATTTGCTGAATAGGTTAAATATAATTTCCTTTGAAATTATATTATTTATATTTCTCTCTCCTTTTAGAAATTCTTAACAAGCATTCCGTAATTATCTATATTCTGTTACTTTAGTTATATTCTATTAAATATATTCTATTAATATTATTATAATTATTATTAAAGTTATAGTTATATTATATTATCTATATTCTTTTAAATATACTAGTTACACTCTAATAAGTATATTCTATTAAGTATAGTTTATTCTATAACTATATTCTATTGAATATAGCTATAGAATATAGTTATATTGAATACAGTTATATTCCATTATGTAAATTCTATTAAAATAGTTTATTCTGTTAGTTATATTTGCTATATGGGAGACACAAGATACCTGCCTGAGGAGACATGAGTGCCAGTGTGGGAGACACAACATACCTGCCTGGGAAGACATGAGTTCCAGTGTGGGAGACACAAGATACCTGCCTGGGGAGACATGAATGCCAGTGTGGGAGACACAAGATACCTGCCTGGGGAGACATGAATGCCAGTGTGGGAGACACAAGATACCTGCCTGAGGAGACATGAGTGCCAGTGTGGGAGACACAACGTACCTGCCTGGGAAGACATGAGTTCCAGTGTGGGAGACACAAGATACCTGCCTGGGGAGACATGAATGCCAGTGTGGGAGACACAAGATACCTGCCTGGGGAGACATGAATGCCAGTGTGGGAGACAAGATACCTGCCTGGGGAAATGAATGCCAGTGTGGGAGACACAAGATACCTACCTGCCTTGGGAGACATGAGTTCCAGTGTGGGAGACACAAGATACCTGCCTGGGGAGACATGAATGCCAGTGTGGGAGACACAAGATACCTGCCTGGGGAAATGAAGGCCAGTGTGGGAGACACAAGATACCTGCCTGGGTAGACATGAATGCCAATGTGGGAGACACAAGATACCTGCCTGTGAGACATGAATGCCAGTGTGGGAGACACAAGATAACTGCCTGGGGAGACATGAATGCCAGTGTGGGAGACACAAGATACCTGCCTGGGAGACATGAGTTCCAGTGTGGGAGACACAAGATACCTGCCTGGGGAGACATGAATGCCAGTGTGGGAGACACAAGATACCTGCCTGAGGAGACATGACTGCCAGTGTGGGAGACACAAGATACCTGCCTGGGGAGACATGAGTGCCAGTGCGGGAGACACAAAATACCTGCCTTGGGAGACATGAATGCCAGTGTGGGAGATACAAGATATCTGCCTATGGAGACATGAATTCCAGTGTGGGAGACACAAGATACCTGCTTAAGGAGACATGAGTGTGGGAGACACAAGACATGAGTGTGGGAGACACTAGATACCTGCCTGGGGAGACATGAATGCAACTTTGGTAGACACAAGATACCTGCCTGGGGAAACATGAGTGCCAGTGTGTGATACACAAGATACCTGCCTGGGTAAACAGGAATGCCAGTGTGGGAGACACAAGATATCTGCCTGGGGAGACATGAATTCCAGTGTGAGAGACACAAAATACCTGCTTAGGGAGACATGAGTGTGGGAGACACAAGATACCTGAATGGGGAAACATGAGTGCCAGTGCGGGAGACACAAGATATCTGCCTGGGGAGACATGAATTCCAGTGTGAGAGACACAAAATACCTGCTTAGGGAGACATGAGTGTGGGAGACACAAGATACCTGCCTGGGGAGATATGAATGCCAGTGTGGGAGACACAAGATACCTGCCTGGGAGACATGAATGCCAGTGTGAGAGACACAAGATACCTGCCTGGGGTGACATGAATGCCAGTGTGGGAGACACAAGATACCTGCCTGGGGAGACATGAATGCCAATGTGGGAGACACAATATAACCTGCATGAGGAGACATGAATGCCAGTGTGGGAGACACAAGATACCTGCCTGGGGAGACATGAATGCCAGTGTGGGAGACACGAGATACCTGCCTGTGGAAACATGAATGCTAGTGTGGGAGACAAAGTACCTTCCGGGGAGACATGAATGCCATGGGGAGACACAAGATATCTGCCTGGGGAGACATGAATGCCAGTGTGGGAGACACAAGATACCTGCCTGGGAGATATGAATGCCAGTGCAGGAAACACAAGATACCTGCCTTTGGAGACATGAGTGCCAGTGTGGGAGACACACAAATATCTGCCTGGGAGATATGAATGCCAGTGTTGGAGACACAAGATACCTGCCTGGGGGACATGAATGCAAGTGTGCGAGACACAAGATACCTGCCTGGGGAGACATGAATGCCAGTGTGGGAGACAAAGATACCTGCCTGGGGAGACATGAGTGCCAGTGTGGTAAACACCAGCTACCTGCCTGGGAGACATGAGTGCCAGTGTGGGAGACAGAAGATGCCTGCCTGGGGAGACAAGAGGGCCTGTGTTTGAGACACAAGCTACCTGCCTGGGGAGACATGGGCCCAGAGTGTGAGACCAAATATCTACCTGGGGGAGACATGAGTGCCAGTGTGGGGACACAAGATGCCTGCCTGAGGAAGACATGAATGCCAGTGTGGGAGACACATGATACCCGCCAATGGAGACAAGAGTGCCAATGTGGGAGACATTGTTTTGGAAGGTGCAGTGGGGAAGAAAGTGCTTGCAGTAACAACAGAGTGGAACCTTTAGCTAAATTAACACAACAAACATGTCAACATGACAACAAAGCATTACGTAAAACAGAGCAGCAACACAAAGAACAGTACAGTAACTTACAATAAGTATAGTAACATAAAAGTACAGTAATATTCAATATGAATAGTAAGAAATAAAATAGATTTGTTATAAAGAGGATTATGAATTAATGTGAAAAGTCACTCACTATAGAATATAGGAAACACTTAAGAGCAGTGCAGTGAACAACACAAGAAAGTTCAGTTCACATAATAACTGTACAGTAACACAATAAAGTTCATTATAATAATAACAGTACAGTAACACAAGAAAAGTTCAGTCACACATAATAACAGACAGTAACACAAGAAAAGTTCAGTCACATAATAACAGTACAGTAACACAAGAAAAGTTCAGTTACACATAATAACTGTACAGTAACACAAGAAAAGTTCAGTTACACATAATAACAGTACTGTAACACAAGAAAGTTCAGTTACACATAATAACAGTACAGTAACACAAGAAAAGTTCAGTCACACATAATAACAGTACAGTAACACAAGAAAAGTTCAGTCACACATAATAACAGTACTGTAACACAAGAAAAGTTCAGTTACACATAATAACAATACAGTAACACAAGAAAAGTTCAGTCACATATAATAGCAGTACAGTAACACAAGAAAAGTTCAGTTACACATAATAACTGTACAGTAACACAAGAAAAGTTCAGTTACACATAATAACTGTACAGTAACACAAGAAAAGTTCAGTTACACATAATAACTGTACAGTAACACAAGAAAAGTTCAGTTACACATAATAACAGTACTGTAACACAAGAAAAGTTCAATTACACATAATAACAGTACTGTAACACATAATAACAGTACAGTAACACACAAACCAAGTACAGTTACACATAATAACAGTACGGTAACACACAAGACAAATACAGTAACACATGAGAACAGTACAATAACATAACACAATAAATGTACAATAACATACAACAGAACAATACATCAATACACAAGTACTGCAAAAGAACATACACAATATACAAGTACTGCACAACAACATTTTAATACATAAAACAAGAGTATTAGAGACATTAACAAGGAGTTGTAGCGGCCAGGTTGTGGGATCAACCACAGTTTGTGGGATCAACCACGGAAATCCTTTTGGTCAAGAGGCCGGATCTCCAAGATTGTTGTCATTATTTTCTTCACCGAGATTTTTACTTTTTTACTTTATACTTAGAAAAAACATTCACAGTCACAGAGAAAATGAGAGACGGGAAGACTTGTGTGTTTCTTGATGTATCCAAAACAAGTTTCTGTCAATTATCACTTTATATATTCCCATTCATAATCAGGGATTTCTATATATATAACATATTTACTACATATATAGTAAACTATACTATACTAAACTGCATTATACTATACCATACTGTACATAACAATAATATATATCA
Organism: Cherax destructor; assembly: GCA_009830355.1. Classification (NCBI taxonomy): domain Eukaryota; kingdom Metazoa; phylum Arthropoda; class Malacostraca; order Decapoda; family Parastacidae; genus Cherax; species Cherax destructor. The sequence goes on from WNWK01031584.1 coordinate 19,990, forward strand.
AGATTTTCTATCCCACATATTCAGAATTCTACGGATGCAGACCTGGAAACATGAGCCAGAAGGTAAGCAGAGAGAAGACAAGAGAAAGCGTACCTTGGAAAAGTGGGAAAGGGAGAATACCTGAGGGGACACAGGTGGACTCCTGGACACATAGACCTGAGGGAAGCCCCAGGATGGTAGAGAGGGGGCGAGGGAGGGGACCCTAAAGACGAACCACTGGCCCCCCACGTGGCAGGGTCTGGTAACTCAGGATAACTAACTCTGAGGCTGACAGTGGTCGCAAACTTTTAGTGTAATTAATAATAATAAGAGAAGCATTTTTATTTTAGTCTCGGCATGATTTGAAAAGTGGAAGGATTTTGTCTGGTTGAGCAGCTCTTGTCTTGAAGGTGATGCAAGTACAGTTTGGTGCAAATGCAGAACGGAATAATGAATTAATTGAATGATTTTTATTTTAGCGGATATTTATGTTTATGTTTGTAGAATGACTTGGAGAGCGTATAAATCTGTAGGGGAAGGAAGGCGGGGTAGGGGTCGAAAAGGTTGGAACGAGGGGGTAAAGGAGGTTTTGTGGGCTAGGGGCTTGGACTTCCAGCAATCATGTGTGAGCGTGTTAGATAGGAGTGAATGGAGACGAATGGTTTTTGGGACCTGACGAGCTGTTGGAGTGTGAGCAGGGTAATATTTTGTGAAGGGATTCAGGGAAACCAGTTAATTGATTTAGTTGGACTTGAGTCCTGGAAATGGGAAGTACAATGCCTGCACTTTAAAGGAGGGGTCTGGGATAGTGACAGTTGGGAGGGACTATTCTCAGCTGTCGTATCTGAGCGCCTCTGCAAAGACAGTGATTATGTATGAGTGAGGTGAAAGTGTTGAATGATGATGAAAGTATTTTTCTTTTTGGGGATTTTCTTTCTTTTTGGGTCACCCTGCCTCGGTGGGAGACGGCCGACTTGTTGAAAAAAAAAGTTTGTTAATTATAATTATGAGGCCTACACGATGGTCACTTAGGCAGCAGTCAACTTAAATATTATCATCAAGTACACATTACATTGTAGTGTTTCACAACATTCACATAATAAATACTGAGATACATTCATCACTACATTATAACATTACATTACACAAATAACCCGCACATAGAAGAGAGGAGCTTACGACGACGTTTCGGTCCGACTTGGACCATTTACAAAGTCACACTAACAAAAAGGAGAGAAGGAGGGAGAATATATAGGCCAGCAGACAGGGACGGGAACAAGAGAGGAAGTGGTGGAGGAGTAGTAGAAGTAGTAGTAGTAGTAGTAGTGTCAGTCATATACTAAGAAAGAGGAGCACTGAAAGGGAGCTAGGGGCCCACAGAGAAAAGAGGAAAGGGAAAGAGGGAGAAGGGAAAAAGAATCAGGTTAAGTCACGGGAGTTCTGAAATTTGGAGCATTTAACAATGTAATTGGAAAGAAAAGCATCAACAGAGACAAAGCCAGGACTAAGATTCATACAAGGAAAGTTGTGTATAAGGGAAGATTCAACCAGACGGCGACTGTGAAAGTTGGACGTAGGGTAGACAGTTTTAGCAGAAGACCAGTCAATAAGATGACTGTGATCTCTGACATGACAGCAAAGAGCATTATTGGTGTCGGCAAGCCTAACACTATTTTTGTGCTCCCTAAGTCTGTCAGAAAGAGATCGTCCAGTTTCTCCAAAGTACTGAAGAGGACAGGAGGAACAAGAAATATAGTAGACACCAGGAGACTCTATAGAGGGAGGAGAGGTATGAACTAGATTAGTGCGAAGAGTGTTAGTCTGGCGAAAAGTAAGTTTGATGTATAAGGAACGGAGAGAGTTGTTGAGATTAGAGAGACCGGAAATGTAGGGAAGGCAGAGGACAGGAGAGTTCCCAGGAGTAGAGAGTTTGGGAGAGAAGAAAGTCCGTTTAGCACGAGAGAAAGCAGAGTCTATGAAATGGGAAGGGTAGCCAAGACGGGAAAATGAATTATGAAGAGTGGAAACTTCTACTTCAAGGATCTGAGGATCACAAATGCGGAGAGCACGAGAAAGAGGAGATAAGAACACTCTTCTTGACAGAGGAAGCATGATAAGAAAAGTAGTGAATATACATGCCACTGTGCATAGGCTTGTGGTATACAGAATCTAATTCTTGCTTGCTTTCCTTGATGTTCATGTCCACCGCTCAGATACAGGTTCTGCCTTTTCCGTGTACCGCAAGCCTATGCAATCAGTGAAGAGGCGGAGCCAGGAGCTAAGGATTCGACCCCTGCAACCACAAATAGTGAGTACACGCACACACACAACACACACACACACACGCAAACACACACACACACACACACACACATAAACCACAAACACACACATACACAGCGAAGAGGGGGGGGCCAGGAGCGTGATTCGACCCTGCAACCACAAACAGGTGAGTACACACGCACAAAACACACTCACAGACACGCACCCACACAAAACACATGTCAAGTGTCTTTCGACAAGTGCCTTTGACAACTAATAACTAACGCGCGCACACACACACACACACACACACACACACACACACACACACACACACACACACACACATACATAGTCCTGCATGAAACA